>JANHFX010018616.1:79045-102188 GCA_027560015.1 Chloroceryle amazona | reverse complement strand
ATGCTGGGAGGGTATGTTTTGACAACTCTTCAGTTCTGATCATAATTCAACTAGACATAGTGCATATAGGCATAAAGCCGTATGGATGCCAAAGTTCAGGCCTTTTACTATTGGTCAACTTTTTTTCCCCACTGGGTAATCCTTTGTGGCCTTTGTTTCTTGCTTAATGCTGATTCATTTTACATGCTTATGGTACTATTTATATTTCCCCTTCTTGGCCCATTTCACAGCATTGACTGCTAATGAGCCAGTCAATACAGCATACTTTGATTTTTTTTTTCAAAAACCTTTCAAAAAGCTTCCTCACCAAATGTTTCTAAAGAAACTGCACACATTGAGTGAAAGGGAAAGATCTTTGATGGATCAGTAATGGGGAAAGATGAAGGGAAGGGAGGGAAAACAGTAATAAGAAAAAAAAGTTAATTTTTTCAAGGACTGAGTACTAAATAGATTTACTAAATAGATTTAGTGATGCAAGTGGTCCATCACAAGCTGGGTCATGTCCTGTTTGGAATAGTTGTGAGGGATTTGGGGTTAACAAGAGTGTAAAAAGCTTGCAGATGTTTCAGTGGACTATGAAGATGTAAAGAGGGTTTTCATAAAGCAGCCTGACTGGGAAATAAAATGGAAGATGAAATTCAGTAAGTATAAAGCAATAACATTACATGTGCATTAGAGGTGGATAAAACTAGAAGTGCTTCAGCATTGAATTATGCCATTGATCAACCATTTATTAAAAATATTAGGGTCTGGGAGGTTAGGAGGGAAAGTTTCGATTTTGTCTATGATACACACATATTGGAACTATTTTTGTCTCTAGTGATGCCTCTGTAATAGTAAGCCTACTAATGTTAATGGAAGACTCTACCCGAATTTGTTGTCTTTGCTGTTTTCTAAACTTTTGCCACTTTCTGTCTGATGATCAGACTAAATATTGACTTTTTTTTTTTTGAGGTTTTATTAAAAAAAAAGTAAAAATGTATATAACCTGTTAAATTGGAAGGATGCTTAAAGGAAAAACATCTCAAATAAATCAGAAATGAAGGAGACTGTTCCAGTTGGATGGAACATCTGGGAAATCAACTTCTTTTTTTCAGGTCTTTCTGTAAAAGAAGGCTCCAGAGTCCCTTTAACAGGCAGTTATTAGCTATGAACAGAGGAAGGCAGCTTTCCGACAGGCAGAAATAAGTAATGAAGGAATAACAAAGTCCCCAGATTCATGACTAATTTGATGATGTCCTTTCGTGCCTTCTTTCTTCTTGCAGCGCGTACAGAACTCTACTAACACAGTCAGTTAAGACTACTTATTTGAAATTGATATGTACATTACATGTTAACAAGACACACCTCATCATTGTGATAAGCTATTTCTTCTAGTCAGTCTTAGCACTGTATCTCAGAAGAGTGCACTAGTGACGTAGAACTACTGCTGCAGAGTCCCAGCCTACTTGTTTGTATATAATGGTAACCCTATTATATAAGTGCTGGTGGCATTAAAGAACAGCTGTCCCCCCCACCCCCACTGATGCAACCAGTTGCAAGTAAAATATTCATGTGTTTAATATTGAAAGGGTTAATCTTTCTGAATGACAGTACAGGTTTAACAGAGAATAATGATGTGAAAGAATAGAATAAACATCAACTCTCCCCTTTAGAAGGTGACAGAAGTAATGATTCTTTGAGGTCTGATCTCATGTGCAATACATTTATAAGACCTTTCACAATTGCAGTAATAAAAATGCATAGAACAGAATATATTATAAAGGGGATAGCCTGAAATTCTGATTTTAACTAATGCATCATAGTATTGTTTCAAAATAAACTTCAGGCTACAGAAATCACAGTTTTCTTAGGCCATTTTAAAGATTCACAGCGTTCTAAGAATGAAACTTTAATATATTTTCTAGAATAGCATTTGATGAAATTTCCTTATAATTTTTTTAAATAACATACAGTGCAGAAATGTTTATCATTGCCATGTCAAAACTGCTATCCACCATAATGGAAAGCCTGTGTATGCATTGATTTCTTGAAGCAGACATTAATTCTATGAGGAATTGTTAAGTGAGAGAAGAAGAGGAAAGGAAAAATAACAGGAAGATTTATATATACTGGGGGGTATCTATGTCTATATGGGGCTTACATCTTTGCCAATCAGATCCTCTTGATTTTCCACAATGCCCCAGGGAGCTATACCGATGGTGCAGATCTTCCCTCGAGATTTTGAGGCATGATCTTTCAAGGCATCTCCAACATGCCTAATGACTCCTGGGAAAGAAACAACATAAAAGAGACAATCATAATTACATTATGGTATGGATTTAGTATAGAATTCCTTTTTAGGGAACACATATGCATAGGCATACAATTAAGTAAAGCTATGAATACATTCCTATTGATTATTATTACAGTAATATTGTAAGTCTATATTTTATCTACTCTAAAAAACAATAAATGATGTAGAAAGATAAAATTACATAGCTCATTTCACAGAAATGTGACACCACCATTACACCATTCTGTGATGAATATTGTATTCTACCATTCCTTACAAACAAACTCAGTCTGCAAGATAGCTTCCAGCACAGTATTAGAAAACACACTGGGGGTCAGTGAGAAAACAAAAATTGGTGCAGAGAGAATGATAGCTCCCCAGCATTCTTCCAAATGCTTTCTGATAATGTTCCTTGTAACTTTAGGCCACCTTCGTCAGTGTTTCAGTGGTATCTTTGTGCAGAAGACAAGTGTGATTCCTCCTTCCTTTTCATAAAAGAGTTGTGTTTTGGTTTTTTTTTCACCTGTGTATCAGTAACTATTTTTGTGATGTGACCGCACTGAGGCAGTCTTCTAGATTTGCTGTGCATGTTATTTGTTACTCAGTTTTGGTGGTTGCTTTTTGTTCAGATTAGACAATTTCAAGATGACTGGGTTGGAATTACAACAGTCACACAATAGATGTGATTTTAGTCACAGTTTTTCTGTAACCTAAATGAACCATAAGAAAAAAATCCACAACCTAACAAATCCTCTAAATCCTGGAGTCTAATCTCCTTCCTGTGGTGAAAAAGGAAAAAAACCCAAACAACCTTGTACCTGCAATCAGCTATGAATAATAGAATAATCAACTTTTGGTGTGATGTGAGTATTCAGAACAAATTCTTTTAGTCATTTAAAAATCATAATTATAGCCAGTATGCACTATCTCTGTCACATCATTGATTCTCACCTGAATGGCAGTATTTCAGGATTTTTCAGTTATACTTTCCCTTAAGAGAAACCTGATTTATAAATTCATCATCAACAGAACAGACTGTAGTCGGAAATTCTCAATTTGTACAATTTCAAGTAGATATAAAATACTTAATTTTCACCTACATTCTAAAAACCTAGCTGCAGAGCAATTAACTGTTTTCCTCTGGAAATTAAAAAGAGCAATGAAAGGTAACAGATAATGCAGAACTGCTTCTGGAATTCTATGTTTTTTAAACTAACACATAGCAATTTGAAGTTCAATGTTTTGTCTAGGTAATTTTTGATTACAAGAAAAGAATCCTTTTCAACAGCAACTATGTTTACTTTCCTGGTTCATTTACATTGGCATTTTCAGCTATGGCAATTTGAAAAATTATATGATTCAGTAGTGCATTTCTGAAGCATAAATGTTGTAGTCAGTCCTTGTTTACAAAGCTTCTGTAGTTTTCCTTTCTGCAGTTCCTGTGCTAATCCACTGCAATGAGTGTATAATATCTACAGTTTTCTAATGTGTTTTTTTGCTTTTAAATTAAACTTTATCTCTCTCTTTGCCAACATCACTATAGAAGCATCTGGCAACTAACAACTATTATAACCACAGTACACAGGTCAACATTTAACCTGATTTTCTTCCTTTTTTCTGCAGAGATGTGTAGCATATTGCACACATGTGAGTCTGTCTATCCATCTATCTAGAACTCCAGGAGATATTTCTTTGCTATTTTTATTACTGCTGTGATAAAACAGAATTTTGTTTTAAACATTACATGATTGGGAAACTAAGAAGCTCAAGGCTTCTATTAAGAATTTGTATTCGAATATATATGAGCTGAATCACAATGCACTAAAACTAATGTATGATAGAGTGATTACGATGTTTGCCATAGAGAGTAAAAGTATACAATCTGTGGGATTACTAAAGTAATAAAATATAGCTTTGCTACTGCAGCAAATGAGAATGACATAAGAATTTACAAGTACATATCCTATCTCAAAACTGTTTGCATCTATCTCTAGTAGAGCTCTTTGACTTTCCCCTGACTCTCTCCTCCCTTCTGCTCTCTTCAGGAAGCGTAACTGGGAAGCCAGTGCCCAGCCTTTACTGTGTGTTGCAGCTCATTCCCAAAACCTACAATGCTGTCTCCCAGCAGAGCTGGGACAGCTGCTGTCTGTGGTTATTAGGACACCCATATGGTATGTTACAGATCTTCTTATTTCCAATATAAATGGCAATGTTATCACTCCTGCTGCAGGGGTAACAGAAAAAAATAGGTCAAGCTGTCTAGAAGAAAGGAAAAAACGATACTTATTCAGAATAACTTATTCACAATATTTTTTCTACCACATCCACAAAATAGAAGCTTTTTTTCCTTTCATATTTCAGATCATCTTATAAGATAAAATAAAAGTATTTTCTGGATAAAAATGTTTTACATTTAATGTAACAAGAGTTTGACTTTTTCACTTTCTGGTTAGTAGTCCCTCTGTGTAGCTTATTGTTATAAAGTCTTCACTGGCAATATACTAATACAATTGCTTCACGGGAGGCTTTATTTTCAGCTCCCCAGTGTGCTTTTCATGCTTTAGCAAACCTTTT
This sequence comes from Chloroceryle amazona, assembly GCA_027560015.1. NCBI lineage: Eukaryota > Metazoa > Chordata > Aves > Coraciiformes > Cerylidae > Chloroceryle > Chloroceryle amazona. Next base: position 97,339 of record JANHFX010018616.1, on the reverse strand, counting down.
ATTCCCTGAAAGCTGCCAGGCTGGTATGAACTTGTCAAATTCTTGTTTGCATATAGTACAGCCAACACTAATAAAATAAACCAAGGAATGGCTCTTTAATCTCATCAGTCCTATTATTTTTTTTTTCTGTGATGAAATATCCTAAATGCCACTGTGCTTTCCTTTCAATGTTACCTGTGTTTACTCCTCCAGTGAATATCCACGCTCCAGTTGTCATAGCAGCCTTAATGAGGCCTTTTCCAAAGACTTGCTTGAGTTTTGGCTGAAGTTCAAAATTCTGAAGGCCTCCATGCACAGAGATGAGAAGTTTAGGGAGCTCAAGCTGCCACTCTTTGGTCATCAGATGCAGAAGAAGGTCAGGCTTTGTGTCAAAAGACACACGCACATACTGCAGAAATAAGGGTAATAGTAGAGAAAAAAAAAAAAAAAGGTTTATACTCACTGGTTCCTAATACATATCATTCCAATAGATCACTTAAGAAAGATAAGCTTTATGACAGAAGCATTAACTGATTTCTAACTTGATGATTTTTCAGAAGTTAGGAAACTAAGAAACTAGGAATAATCGAACATTTCCAATTCACAGGATGGCCAATTTTATTTAGGAAATTAAGTCATTAATTACTTCAAAATGCTTAGCAATACTTGAAAGATAAATGTCTTTAATTTATGGATGCAAAAACTGGAGCAAAAATCTAAGTGGTCTGCCAAAGATGACCTAGGTAGTCAGAGTCACAACTGTTTATTCACTTGTATCTTATTTTCAAATTAACAAAATCAAACCATCAAAAGGTAGGAAATAACAGAAACAAGATCAGTTGTTCAAGCACACATATATTTAAACCAAGCAAGACTACTAAACAGGTGTTTTTCAGATGCACAAATGCTAATTTAGGACTTAGAGGCTCATTGGTATAGAGTCATGAATTTGCCTAACAAGGCACGGGACTTTTAAAGTGCTTTGAAACACATTTATATATTTCCAGTTTTGGTCTCTTCTGTGCCACATCTGCAGCGTTTTGCCCCAAGGGAGATCATGCCCATCTGTGTGTGCTCAAAGAAAAAAACTATCTTCAAAATTTCTACAGTACTACCATGTCATACACATACCTGTCTTTTCCTGACAAGCCTTTCACTCTGGGCTCTTTCTCCTCTCTTTCTGTTGCTGATGGATGAAGGATGTCACAAAGTCTGTGACAGGGTAGATGATGTTTTGAATTGTAGTTGTATAGCAGAAACAGGCTATAACAGGATAAAATTCTTTCTAGAGCTGGTAAGACCTGGAAGGACCCTCTTAATTTAATAAAATAGGCTATATAAAAATCACTCATCTATCAAAATTCTAATTGAATTCTAATGCATATAGCATTACTTCAGTAGTCTTTCCCCTGATGGGTTGGCAGTATGGACATCAGGTGTATCAGAGAGGCACCTTTGCTTTCAGCCTGAGGAATGACTAGTTCTAACATATTTATTGTAACGTGCCAGGTAATAAAATATCCACACGTATTATGTAATCATTTGGTCCCTTTTTAACATGTCTAATCAGTACTTCTTGCCAAAGATTGTTCTTTTTTAGTAAATTATGGGACAGTAAAGTGGACTCCTTTCTAATTGAATAAGAAATAAAGGTTTGACCTTTGTTTTCCAGAAGAAATTGCTAGTAGACATGCCTCTTTGCAAGAGCCACTCTTAGCATTTCTGGAAGGACAAGCCTGTTTGGGCAGATAGTCACAGAGAAGCAAGGCAGGCACAGCCAAACTGAAAGCTGAGCAAGAACATGGGAATGCACATTCACTCCAGTGAATCAGTAATGTTCCCTGCAGCAGCCAGGCAAATTCATAACAGCTAATGGACAGAGAACATACAATATTCATGTCTGGCAGGAGTATAAAGTACCCAAGAGCTTATATATATATGAACTGAATCCTCTGCAGCTACCCATTAAATTTTCTGCACAGGAGTTGAGAAAATCTTGCATGGCACCTGATCCCACTGACCAGATGGTGAAGCTAATAATTTTGAATAGAATTTGAGGGCTGCCAAAGTATAAAATCCCATAGGGTTTTTATTGTAAGGAGACTGATCTTTATTCCCTTTGCTCTGCCCTTAGGGAGAGCTGAGGTTGCAAAGGGCAATGCCTTGTTAACACTGCAGACATTAATTGATAACATCCTTCAAAGAGCCTGCAAAGAACCTCTTGCTCATTGAGCTATGGATATGTTATTTTGGTATCACGGGTACCTTATGCTGTCTTTTGGTGTAGACAGACTGGGAGGTTTTAAGAAGATAATTAAGGTGAATGCACATTATCAGTGGAAACATAAAACTGCTGAAAACAGAAACCATTGCATCATCCAGGCACAAATGACATCAGATGTGTATTATCTAATCTAGCTGGTGACTGCTTTTTGATTCTGTAGCATTATTTTATACCCCAGAATGTATGACTTCACAGTCCCTACCTTCTTAAGCCTATATATTAATAGGCAAAAAATTATTTCATTTTTTATCCACTATGACCACTGAATTTCATAAATATAAATCTACACAGTGAATCACAACGCAAGAAGAAATATTTTCTTATGTTTATTTGAAATGTAGATGTCTTTTATAGCAAACTGCTTGTTCCTTATACTGCAGGCAAACTCTTTCTACATGTATGGCAAGAATTAATTTTACTTTATAGAGAGGAAATTCAGGGAAAAATAAATCTGAAATTCTTTTTCATGCAAATTAAAATTTAATTCATCTTGTATAAGCTTTACTGATTTAAAACTTTTTTGAGATAGTCAATGGCACCAAACATTATTTTTTCTTCTGAGTTTAGATCGCAACTTTTATGGTTGTCTGATTCATTTTTGGTTTTACAGAGGCCATTTTCATTTTGGTATACTTGGGATGACTCTTTTGCCATGTTAACTGGTAAGTACAGGAGAACCATTTTGCCATCACTTTCTAAGTATGCATTAAATTATGCATCAACACTTTTAAGACCTTTTTTGTTCAAAAATTCATTTATTTCATTTTATACCAGAATATTTTGCCTTTTCAATTTCTGATTAGAATCTTAATGAGTATTTATGCCATTCCTGCATTCTTTTGCTATAGCCTCTGGAGGCAGATTTTAAATGTAAATGTAAATCTAAGATAAACCACTGCACTGTTACCCTGAAATTTCATGTCTGTTGTATTTGCCAGGTGTCAAAATAATCAATGCTAGTTTGATTTACAAATGATTTAATGCCTGCTTTGTGGGAGTGTTTTTTTGGGTAGGATACAAGGATTCTGTTGTTACGAAGCAGGGAGCAGGGAAAGACAGGAAGCAAAAGTAGAGTTTTGAACCACAGAACCTATGAACTAACCTGACTAGCATCAGTATGACACTGTAAAAGGATAAGTCAGTAAGCCGAAGCTGTCATGACCATTTTATACCTAAAGTAGCATCAAAGTACTCTGCAAGGGTTCCATTTGATGCCAATAGTTATTTCCACTATTTATCTAGTGGTTTCCTAATAAATAACTGTGTCGGCTATTATTCAAACAGACAGATACATGCAAGTTGGACTCCAAAGACCAAGGGCAAAATTCTAAGTTCCTGAATGGTAAAATTACTACTCTGTTACTCAAGTACAACTGTCTCATTAAAAGCACATGATGAATGATTGCAGATGGGGGGGTTCATCAAATAAAATAGAAAGATTCAGAATTTTATTGTATATCTTCATATAAATCTCTTCAGTGAACATTTTGTGATCTGCAGTCTGACATTGCTCCTTTGTTTCTCTTTGATGTATGCAGGTACTGGGTGGTTATTTCATCTTAAATCAGGTTACATCGCTGCAGACACTCCTTCAAGCTAAAGACTGATTCCCTCAAAGTGTGGTCTTCACATAAAAAATAGTCCTGGTGTAATTCTCACTGAATCCAGCAGAAAAACTGTCAGTCTGAAACTGGACTGGTTTCTTATAAGTTAGTATTCTAAATATGTTCAGGTTTTATCCAAGTTCCACTAGCCAGTGGAAGGAAGAGCCCTCATTGATTTAAATAGGCTTTGGATAGGTGCTTTTCAGTGTTATTTCCCCCTTTTATCCACACAGGACACATCTTTTTAAGTATTAATTTACAATAACAAAAACACAGTTTGCTGCCTTTTTCATGGTTTATTCAAGTTACAATATTGCCTCTTTTTTTTTTTTTTTTTCTCTTAAAAGCACTGATGCATTTTAAGATCCTTTTTATACAGTTTTGATAAAAGTCAATATGCTTAAAAAGCACAAATACACATTTTTATGTGGGTGATTTCCAAACATCCTTAATAAATTATATTGGTTTTAGGATCTGAATATTAAAAAGTGTGTCTAAGAAACTGTTTATGTGCACTAGAATTCCACTGATGTTCTTTCAAGTTTCCATGAACTACAAGAAAGGTTGAAGCAATAACACTGCCAGTAAACCTTATTTCTTCTACAACTGCACATATATGTTAGCTTTTTATTGTGCATATTGAATATATCATTGGAATGCATTCAATTAGGATAAATGTATTTAACTCACTAGAGCTTTTCAAACACCCATCTTCCATTTAATCTTGAAAAAACATTATCAAAGAAATTTGTGTTCTGTAAAGAGTGGTCCTTTAAAAAAGGTTGATATGGAAATACGGAATCCAGGCACCAATTAATGAAAGAAACTTTCTCTGTGTGTGTGTGTGTTAAAATGCTGATAGTAAATTACAAAAACTGCTTTATTTTAGTCACAAGCTCAGTGCAAAATGTATCATAGCAAGATTGTCTTAACTGGTCCACTAATGTCCAGTTGAAATTGTTCAGAATGTTGCTTAAAATAGGAATAGAATTACTCCTGTTAGTTTGATAATTGTTATTTACCAGTATATAGATGAACTCAGCCATGTTATTTCTTAAAATACTAAAAGCCAACTGATATATGCAAATCACATTTTCTTATTTTTCCTGTCTTTTTTGTGATTACTGCAAAAGGTGTTAATAATGTTTATGTATCTCTACATCCCTCCCAGATCTCTTTACAGTGCCTCTGCCATAAAAACAATGTGAATGTGAAAAGCAAAACTGTTAAATGTGCAACATTAACAGGATGTGACACTTGTAAAGAAAATACGAGATTGACAGAGATCTAAAAACCACGCTGTTGTTGCAGGATCATCTGTGGTTACATGAAGACTGAAAGAAAGGACTCTTCAGTAACTGATCTCATTAACCAATGTTACCTAACCTCAGCTATATGTGTCTATATAACCTGCTGTACCCTCAGCTATTCACTTTATTAAGTAGCTTACTGCAGCCCCAGTGAAGATACTTGAACAACTCAATGGTATTAGCAAAATACATGCTGTCTGAGAATGTTTAGTTTATGTGGCTGTGGAAATGAAATTACTGGCGCAGTAAACTGCAATGTAAATTTACATTGCCTTTTCTGTTTTGTTCCAAAGCCATGCATTGTATCATAACTTCAGTGTAATTTTCATTTTCACAGCTAAAGATGCCAGCTCTTTATTATCTGGTGGCAACTGATACAATATTAGATCACTGCGTTTGTAACTTGCAAATATACAGATAAAGTGTACATATATTTACTATCAGATTTGTATATATACGCTATTAAAATCTAATTCTGCTACTTCTATTGGAGGAAATGATTATATGTCAGTCTTACACACACTAATCTATTCTATCAATTAACTACCAGTTTCCCAATTATAAATCTGAAGTTACAGTCTCCATTAATAAATCCCATCTCATTCCTGGCAGCCTAATTCAGAAAACTACCAGTTTCTGCTGTTAGCACAGATTCAGTTCTGTGTTTTCTTTGCTTAATAATTTTCATATGTGGGCATCCATTTCAGGAAATGAAGTATGGAACAGATGGTGAATTTTATGTTAAATTCTTCCCCCAAGGCTTTCTCCAATGTTGGTCAGCTTGCTAAATCTAGCTGCTTTATAGGCTTATTCTGTTGGCCAATAGCCACAATGCTAACCTACCATGACTGTCAGCAAAAATCAGCTTGTGTGCTATAGTGATAGTTGATATCCTTTAGCTAAAAAATAACAAAGTAGCATATTTTTAGAAAAGAACAAATGCCCATTTATCATGTTTTCTCACTTTTGTCTCTCTCCCCTGACCCCTTGTAATGTTCCAGCTCCCCTGCTTTTGGGTTTGAAAATATATTGTCTGAACAAGGATGCTTTGCAGTGACAAACACACCATAGTATAACAAGCATCTTAATATCATTTCCATTTAAAAAACTTCATGACTGGTTATGAAATACGCCTTATTTGTGTTTCGATCACATAAAAGGTATTTTTCTCATTGGTGGTAACCAAGCAGGTGTATGGATCATGTGACTTGTAGTTCAGAAACAAGTTTTGGTGATGTCTAGTGCATGTTAGCGACTCCTTGTGGGGGGCTGTAAAAGAGACTCAGCCTTAGATCACCTTAAGGCCCTATCTATGCTTGGACTACCCACAGGGAGTAGCTCAGCCCCAAGATGTCCATAAACCACAGACCAAACAGGGCAGCGTGGCACCATGCAAAGAAAAGAAACCTGAGTTGAGTCTTGAAATCTCTCAACAAATAGTCTGTCCTGAGCCTCAATCCAAACCACTATTCAGTTGCCTGAGAAAGGTAAGATAAAGAGAACCGGGGGGGGTTTCATTGTTGGTTTCAGCCAACAACTTTATGATTCCAGACAGTATAATCCAACCAGGCATAGTCTTGCCACAGTCATGTAAATCAGAGGGAAAAAAAACAAAACACTAAGGTTCAGTTTAGGAACTAGGAGTTGCCTCTTCAATGCCACTCCTTGCCTGTTTGAAGACCTTTCCCCCTTGGCCAGGACATCGGCCAAGCTTGCTTCTGTGGGATTGTGAGACATTACTTGTAGAGGTAAGTGAATATTTAGCATATTATAAGCTTGCAAATGCAAGTAACTCCTGTGTAATAATTAGCACATTTTCTAGTTTGCTATCCTTGCTTTGAAGTTGTAATAGTGCATTATTCCATTGTGAAAACATCCATTAATGGTGTATTAGATCTGTGAGTGAAATTTAAATAAATCATTTGCTTAAACCTTGCAGTCTAGTCTCTTTTCACCACCACAGGACACCCATTAAAGAGATATTTAGTGAATTGTGAATTTGAAAGTGAATTTAGTGAATTTGAATCACTTTTCCCACTAGTGGGATGATTGAATTTCTGTAGCTTTCACAAACTTATTTAATTAATGAAGCATTTGGTCATTCCCATGTTTTGGGTCGAGTTTAATGACTATGAATAGATGGCAGCTGCAGCTATCTTCCTGATTCTAGTACTGTTAAAATAAATCCAGAGTTTTTCTTGCAATAAATGTTTGGTTTGTACTAGACTCTAAGTGTTAACTTGTCATTTAGGTACCTCAGATTTTAAACTCCTTTTTGTCTTCTTTTTTTATAAATTCTTCATGGTTTCATTCCTGACTGCACTCTGTGACAAGATTTTTCTTTCCTTCATGTTGACTTCCAATTTTATCTCCACGGTTTCACTTCAAGTATGTTTCTTTAAGCACACATCATATACATTGGAGCATCTCCTCTTCTCTTATGGCACCAGAAATCCTCTAGAGAAATTGGTATCAACAGCTTCCTTAAAACCTTAATCATTTCTTGGCTGCCCAAGACTAATTCTGTCTGGGCAGGGCAGTTCATTGCTTTATAGTGATATTTGAGAAAATTACTCAAAAAGTTCTAGTGATTACCCTTTCTTATAAAGCCAGATTTAATGCAAAGTATCCATACATGGTTAATAGAATGACAGTTACAAATCTCTGTATCTTTCTCAGTTTTGGTGAAAAACATTCTGTTTTGTTCCCACTCCCTGTGAATATACCAACAGCATGTTTTTGTTCATTTCAGTGCTTAGAGAAGTGTCAATTTATTTACACTAAACAAATGTTATTTACTGAATCAGAGTTTCTTTCTAGCAATGGCCTTGCAGATTTTTAATTGATTGCTTATCAACTGAACAGCAGGTGTCTGTTATACTCTCAGAGAAATGACAGAATTTTTTATCTGTTTCTTGGTGGAATAAGGGTTTTCTGTTTTCTGTCAAAAGAAGTCATCCACCCGGGAGAGCTGAACTCAAGCAATTGTTCCATCTCCAGCACCTATGTAACCATCTGAGGAAAATAGCTGGCTTTTGCTAGCATGGTACCTGAGCATTTCATTCTCTCTAATCCATCTAAGACCACAAAATATCTGAGAGATGACACTGGGTTGCTGGGGAAGTTATTCTGCAGAGTGCCCAGGGGTTCTGCTTCTTCCCTCACTGCTAACCAAAGCACTGTCTCAGCCACAGTGTACACGCTCATCTTTCATTCCTGAAGTCCTAGGTTCTGCAGTTTAATAAAGCTGAACAGTCCTCCTTTCATGTAATGCCACATAGAAGAAATTATCACATGGGTTACTGTGGGTGCTAGAAACATCTCTCCAAATCAGTGGAGCAATTAATATAATAATTAATATTAATATACAGATTAATATACTTTGGTATTGCTCCATAGCATTGTCTTATTGTCTTATGATTAAATGACTTGCTCAAGTAAATCTGTATCAGAATAGGGATTTCCCAGTTCCTTGCTTAGACACTGAATGGGCTCTTATTTCATTGAAAGATTAACCAATAAGTCTAACTGGTCTATTTTCTGATATATTAAGGAATATGAAAAGAAAAATGGTATATTTAAAATTTGTGAGCCTTGCAGACACGCCCAGGAATGGGAAGCCGTAGTTGAATTCTAAAGGTATTTAGAAAGAGAGGGATGGCTAGCCACTGGAAGAAAATCAAGATAGTAGCACATTAGCTTGTCTTCAGTCTTCATAAAGGTAGACCATCTTATGCTGCACCTCTTAAGCTGCATTCCAGCTTTACAATTAATTCTGTTCCCCAGTTCTTTGGCACACAATATATAAAAAGAAATTTATACTAAATAATACCTTACAGTGAAGTTAAGAAAGAATGCTGTTTATTCTTCGTGAATGCCTTTTCTGAGCTAACAGCATTATTTATCTAAGAGAAAAATATGGTTACCATGGCTTTATTGGAGTGGCCTCCTCCTTGGAACTCAATGGTTCCAAAAGCGTCTGTTGGACTGAGCTGTGTATGCTTGCTGATGGACCACTTCTCTGACTGGATGTCATTGCGAGTAAGCCTGCTTTCATTTTTCTCATTCTGAATAATGGAGATGCTTGGAGTCAGTCCAACATGTTGACCTATTAGACGCCCACAGCAACACCTACGACATTAAACAAACAGAAAAGTTGAGTCCTGTGAATGTAGATACCCTTTCAACTTTGCTGATGACTGCTATCTCTATCTCTATTTGTGGAAGCAGGTAGTTACTACCTTTTCTTTCTAGGATCTTGTTTACTTTGGACTCTCTTATATTTCAATAAAATCTAGATTTTTTTTTTTCTAAATATATACAAAATTAATTTAAAGAACATTTTCTACTGTCTTCAGGTGACATCAGGGCAACTATCAGCTTTGGCCTGCGCTACCACATATTTTAATTTGGTACACTACAATTATTTTCTTTTGACAGTATTGTGTATCACTCATCCTATTTAAGTAAATATTCAAGGCATTGAATAGGGAAATAAGAATATAAGGAAATTAAACATACATGCTGATCTACCTTTGATTTATACTTTTTTTTTTTATTATTAAATAAGTTTCAAAATGTAGACAAATACTGCCCATAGGAATACATCACTCGAGAATTAATTCAAACACATTCTGTTCAAATACATCTTAAACTATTTCTATCCGTATACATATGTATGCACACATATATATCAACATTTTATTGTAGCTGACTTCCACTTTTCATACAAGTAGCATGCAATTACCTATGGGGGTCTTTGGTGCTGGGTATGATATGAACACATTCTCTCTTGTAAAATGCTCTTTCTATCCATGATTTCTGCGCCTAAAAAGAGAAAATTTTGTGAGCTGTTTGGTTATTAAATACAACTTGCAGTATGACTGAAGAGTAACTTCAAACATAAAAATTTCACTGACTTTGCAGATATGCAGTATGCATTTTGCATAGAGCAAGCATTTTCCATTATGAGCTAAGAACCCATCACAAGATCTTCAGAATGTTTTCATATTCATTATCCAGGTGACTTTGATGCTGTCATCTGTATTGTCATAGCAAGAATCATTGGAGAAGAATTAATTAAAACTGTAAATCTTCTGCAGGGTAAAAAAAAACCCCACACCTTTTTATTAAAAATAGTTAAATCTATTACATTTTACTGATACAACCAGGTCTGCTCTAACTAGAAAAAAAAAATAATATCAGAAACTAGAAAATAAATATCTCACAATACAAGTTACATCATGATTCTAACACATTTTTTTATACAAATACTGAGAGTACTGTTTAATGTGAATCCAGAAAAACCAGTTTCATATCTGGACATCTTAATGGAGGGGAAAAAAAAAGGAAGAACTGTTTCAGTAATGAAACACAAAAAAGTTCGATTACATTAAGACTCAGATGACCATCTGATGCAACCTCTAAAATTGACTGAATTCAATGAAGCTACACCTGTTCATAACACTCAAGACCTTCCCCCACATATCCATAGGAAAGCAAGTAATTTCCCTCGGCATAGTCTTAATTTTCAGATACACAAGCAGTCTTTTTTATAAGAAAGATAGACAGGTAGGAAAGAAAAAATCCAAACCAACAACTTCCAGAGTTCTGAAATATCTTTAATTATCTAGACAGTCCTCACTCCACGTAATATGAATTTTGACAATCTCTCTAAAAGATTCTCCCAGATAGAATTTAATTATTTAATTTAAAATGAGTTGAAACTTCCCTTTAAAAGTTATTTTCAAATGGATGCATTTTATAAAATGTATTTAAATAATAAAATTACCTATTTAATTTCATAGCATAAAGTGTGAACTGACAAAGTTATATGAGAGTTAAGTAATATGAAACAAGCCTTAGATAATTTAATAGAAATCTGAGTACTTTGCGTCTATAAAAAGAGAAAATATGAAATTCCCTCTATAACATTAGCTAAATAACTAATGTTACCTTTAACTATGTAAGGATAGATAATAACCCAAGCATTACCTTTACTAATTAATGTTCCTTACTAACTCTCTAATGTTACCTTTTTTGTCAACACTATCTGCAACTTGTTTTTCATGTTTCAACTCAGGAATGTGTGTTTCTGGAACTTTGGAAAATCATTGTGAATTGTGGAATTTTTTTTGGAGTCAATAAACATCACTAGTAAAAAGTATGAAGTACCATAATAAGAGTTTCTAGCTACATTCATTACTTATCACTCTCAGTACATAAAAGTATCTTCTTTTGCCTTTTTCACAGAAAATATTCCCTTCTTGGATCTAGTGGTCAGTCATGTTAAATAACAATATTTTATCTTTGCTTTACTTGCTATTTAATTTGAAAAATCTGCTAAACTTCATATTTTGTAGCAATGGTAGACATTCTAACATGACATTTACAGTCAGGAGAAAGAAAGTCTATTAAAGACATTAAATAGAACTGTATTTGATTGTTTTTCCTTACTGCAATAAACAGAAAGCTAACATATTATAGAATGTGGGGCAAGCTCTGTTTCTTATTTAACCATAGGGAAAGTTAAGCAAAAATTCTGAAAAATGTAAAAGACTTTATGTAGGAGAGACTACCTCAAAGTTCTAATTTATTATCTAACTTCTAAATGCTTAGAAGACTATAATGCAAGCAATAATCGGCATCATCATTACAGCATTGCATATTATATAGTCAAATCAGATTAGAAGTCTAGTGCATCATTGAGTAATTTCTAGTTGTCTTTTCAGGCAAAGAAAAGTTTTTTATAAACTAATTTTCCAGAACTATATAAACTTCATTTGACCCTCTTACTGCAGAACTTTCGAAGCAAAACTGCATGGGAAAAATAGGGCTTTTCTTTTTGTTTAATACAGTAGAGAAAGAGAGGAAATGGAAATTATTAAAAATATTATTCAGGAATTGCAATGCTAACATTTGAAAAATTACATACTTTACTGTATGGACCACACATTCTTTACATTTCTCCCCTTCAAGCTCCAAGAATACACAGCTTTGTATCTGGCCTTAAGAAGACACACACTGGTAAGAAGCTGTATATATAGATATATATACAGTAACTTTTAGACAAAAAAAGGAACACATATAATAATGTGTTTTATCTTCATGCTTGTTTCTTTTATCATGAAATGCATGCCTGAAATAACCGTTTGCTTCTTCAGAAAGCTGAAAAGCTTTTATAAACCAATTTTTTTTTTCCTAGCATCCAGAACCAGCTCCTACTGCAGACCTTACATAGCATATATTATAAATGTTTTCAAAACTCCCTAAAAATATCCTTTATTAAATTCCATTAATTTTCCATACTTTTCTACAAACAATTACCTTGGAGAATTTACTTAATGCATGCACCTAACATAACTTCTCTAAAGATGGCTACTAATTCCATTTCTCTATGCCTCAAGATACATTAGAAAAAACTGCCGTATCAGGTACTTCATTGAAAACTTCTGTCTTTATGTATACAAGGAAGCTTTCAAAAACCAAGAAACAGACATTAAAATTTGTTTTCCTCTTTTTCATACAGTCTTTCGAGGTAGAAAAGAAATCCAGCTATGTTAAAGAATAAGGATTTGCATTTAAATTTTCATTATATTTCTTCAAATAATACTGCCAAAGTAATAGTCTGTTTTAAAAAGTACTTTATTCACATCAGGAAAAAAGACTTTCTAGCTTTTATATCTCATACAATATACTATCCTACTTGACAGAGTCATAATGTCAGAACAGCAATTACTTATTTCATAATTCCTTGTCCTTCCAGACTAAAAAGTAAAGAAAGCATCTGGTTTCAGTGCCCTATTACAGTCATCTTCCTGTTGTAGAGATAGTTTGCAATGAAATACAAGGTTCAGAGGTGTAATAAATTGTTAATTGTCATAGATACTTCATTATAAATAAGAATAACTTTAGGAAATCAGACATTCATGACAAAACAGTCTGCACTAAATTCTTGTTTATAATGTGAATTAATATAGTAGTAAAAAGGTTAGAAAAGTGTAACATTTTCAAAAATAGATCAAGCAGCTTATCTTCTCTTTCTCTTATTTCATAATCACTCCTTCAGTATGAATTCACAAGACAATTTATGTCTGCAGTGAATTCCTAAACTATCTGACGTACTCATATTTGGATTTAGTTTACCCATAGCTTACATCCCTAGGTTAAGTCTCTCCCTTTGTTGACCTAGCTACAAAATCCCACCATGGACATTTTTACTCCCTTTTCTTTACCTGAGCATCAACCTTGGCATTTAATTCTGTCCAGAAACAAACTCAGCTGTCCACGTTTCCCTGATGCTGGTCATTGCTAGTAACACATCTGCAACTGACCCCCGAAAAGGCACTCAGTCCCTCTGAAGCGCTGAGATGTGAGAATGAGCGAAGGCCTTGAACCCATTAGCTGTTTGGAATGTGCCACTGTGGGATTAGCCTTGTTAAGGGTTCGGTGGACACTCACCCTCAGCCCCACAACACTGCTTGGGTTGAGCATCTAATCTGACGCCAAAAGAAAAACAAATCCTCTAAGAGCTTCAATTTAACTAGCACAAGCCTTGATGGGCTTTATTTCCCCCCTCTTCTTTCCCCTTGGAGAGCAAGCTTGTGAAAGTGTGATAAGGTGCTCTGAGTTCTTAAATTCAACCCAGGAAAACAAATCCTTCAAAAGAAACAGTGTACTAAACTGGAAAGAACCTGAGCACACAAGAGAGACTGTTAATCTCCAAAGAATGAAACCAGTGTGTTTATTGAGTAACTGTGAGAAATCTATACAGAGCTGAAATATATTTCAATTAATCAACAATGGCATTTTTCCAAAGAAGCTGGGGCTTGTCACTGTTTCTCACCACAGCTGCTGTACTGTAGTGAATGTAACGTTCAGAAAGTCATAAACATAAACCTTTGTCTTCTAGAAACAAGCAACTGCATTATTTTTAGTTAATTAAAAGTTAGTAATGCACAACTTGAATGTTTACAAATTTGGGGACTACTTGCTTACTGTACCCTTTTGATATCAACACAGAAGAATTGCCTTTTCATATGAACAAAACTTAGATTTATTTAGAACATAGCAATTTTATGTGTTCAGTTACTTACTTCAAGAGTTTTTCAAGCATAAAATATTTTTTTCTCCTATCCACCATCCCTCCCAAGTTTGGATGAATTCCTCTCTACTCCTACATATGCAAACATACCATCCTATTCTTTTCAATAAGGCTGCATTTAATGGATGGGAAACATTCTGCTCACCCCTGGCACTGATGAATACACAAGCACTAAACTACTCTGCATGTACATTAGCTCTGGTGGGCCAAGGCTGAGCATAATCATCAACTTCTAAACTTATGCCACCATGCCTGTTTAGAAGCTTCTGCTAGGCTGGCGAATCCATGAGATATTTTTTCTCTCTCAGCTCCCCGAGTTTTTTGTGTAGAAGACATAAATGCATTCTGTATGCAACATATATTTGAAGTATATACACACACAGTCTATGCATATATATATATCCATCCACTCTGTTCCAGCAAAGGTATGACCTGTGAGATTTCTCTACCACACAGTTCAGAGCAAGAGACCATGTGCGCATCTTGTGAGATCTCTTTAGCAAAGGAGCAGATCGAAGATTGTCTGTAAAGAAGCAAAGGTAGAGGAAGTTTCAGAGTCAGGAGAGCCACTAGCAGCTAGTAGACAGCTCAATGTGTTAAATAATATGACTGGTGAGTCATCAGGAAGGGAACTGGGTTGGTTGAGAGGGTGGAGAAGAGGGAGGAGGGGAAAGGAAAGATTTGAGATGTTGTTGAGATAACTGAGTAAAAATCCAAATCTGACTTTGAAGTGAATTTCAGTACTTGAACTTCACAAGATTCTGGAGACTGTTCCTGCATTCAAGTTTCAGCTTGCAAAGTAACCTGGGGCAGAAGCCAAAGCTTTTTTCTTATGAAGTCAACATAGACAACAAGGGTTGTGTACTTACTGACTTATGTTACCCAGTGTCCCTGTGAAGGATGTTTATTTATACAGAAGGACTTAGGTAAGGTTGGCATATGTCACTGATGCTACAGGAGTAGTTTTCCATAGTTCATTTAAAGATGTATCAATGTTGTGACTCTCTGGCAATGAAACCACCAGTGTCATAGACACTCCTGTATTTTGAGGAGTAAGAAAGAAATGACCATTAAGCAGAGATAGCTGTTTTTTTCAACATGGTGCAACTGCTTTTTCTGTGTTTTTGGGGAGGTGGATGCACATTTAATGCTACAAACACACGCATTATTTACATTTTCAAGCTAGCTCACTGTAAATGAACTCTCAAACAATAATTATCAAAGAGATCCTCATAAAAGAGGACAGCAAATATTTAAAATTATTCAAGAACAGAAAGTTTTCTGAAGGATGAATGCTGTGTAGCTGGGATGCACATCATATAGCTAGGATGCTTAACTGCTGATGTCTAAATTAACGCTGTAAAAAAAGCACCAAGAATGTCAATTTTAGATACCTGCAATTTCAATGGCAAAGCAGAACTGGAAGCAGTTCTAACCCTCTGTGTCACAACTTTGTTTATCTCTATCAAGTAACCAGGTTATATGACAGGTTTCATCACGGAAAAAGAGGTGTTATTAACAGCCTTTCTCTACCTTGCAGTAGGGCAGGCCATCTGGACAAGCAGGGGAGTATTACTGAAGCAAATTACAGAGAAGATTTGCAGGAGCATCTGGTGGCTGAACTGCATCAGTCCTACTGCAAGCTGATGTGGTTAGTGTTCCTTAATCAAATGGGCACTTTTACAAATCCCACTGTCTCTGAATAAAGACCCTGTATCTGTAAACTTCTATGGCTAGGTTGCTAGATAAGTACAAAGGATGGCAATACTTCAATATAAAGTTATTACTAGGTGTGCTCAAGACAAATTTCTAACCTTTCTTTCAGTGTTGCCCAATTATAAACATTATAAGATGCTTCCATGTCTTGCTTGAAGCATCAGGAATTGAACTGTCTGGACATTAAGATAGGGATCATTTAGACTGTCCAAAAATGTTTCATTTTCTAACAGACATCTAATAGCATCTTAGATGCTGGCCAGCAGACTTTTGTGACCTAGAGCTGTACTCCTGTATGTTTTGTTGTCTTCTTACTATTTCTCAAACATTTTATCATCAGAGTTGTTACAAGAACAATGCTGAATTGCTTTGAAAATCAAATTGCATTCATACAGAGTAGAAAGAGATAGAATGCAGTCATTTATTATTACAGTACATTATGGAATTTATCTGTTAGCATTGTTTACCAGATAGAACTTTTATATTGTATTTTGAAGAAATTAAGTAATTTAAAAATAATTTAGTAATTTTCACTCAATAGTTTATGCTTTTAATCATTATATCTGACATTTTTCTTACTGCAAGGTAATGGAAGTGAAAATTATATGTCTCAGTTAATGATGCTATGCAAATTTTGTCTTATACTTTATATATTTTCAAAACATTATACAGATCAAGTACATGTGACCAGATGTTATTATCCATGTTATCAATAAATGAACTGGAAAGATTAACAGACATTTCAAAAAGAACAAGGGATAATGATTAGATAGAAGAACTAGTGTAGACAAAGGCTCCTACAGACCTCCTCAAGAAGTGCAAGGGGAAAACTTTTAAGAAAAGTTTATTGAAATGATATTGAAAAGAACACTTTTGAAAAGTTCCCCTCTTTCCTTCTTACGGGTACTGGCATATGAGAATTAAACCTACTGACTTTATTCATGATGTTTCTTTTGAGAAACGCTTATGATTTCATCAAACCTGATGCAAGGTTTAACTAAGTAAATAAACTTTTTCTAGCAAGAAAGCCCTACTTGATCAGATGATGGGTTCTTCTATCCCACTATTCTGTCTCTACAAGTGTTACAAATAGGTGCTAGAGAAAACAAAAAAATATGTCAAATGTATATAAGGCTTTTTCCTAACAGTTTCTCAGCTAGCAACTATTTGCTCATGGACTTCCCACATTGTGTTCTCTATGTGTTCTGTAACCCTCTATGAGCTTTTCTCCTCAAACTTGCCTGATGATTTCATGAAAACTTTCAGCATTCTTAGCATCCTTCTCCTTGCTGCCAGGAGAATCTATTCCTTCTTTTTGCTTTGAACATGACTCCTCATACTTTCCCATGATGTTTGTTATTGAGAGAGGCAGTGAACAATCAATTCCCATGCATCCTCTTCATACCAGTCATAGCATTCAGCATACATTCTTGATTATACTTTTTCCCCTCAGATTTACCACGTATTTCCTCACATAGGAACCATTTGTTACCTTTTATCATCCTTTCTGCCCTACTCCAGTCCTTGTCCTGTTAGTTTTATCCTTCCTTCTTCAAGGAACCAGAATTGTGCAACAAAGACGAACTATAGATCAGTATTGTGGCAAGTGGACATTCACTGATTTGGTATCTATTCCTTTCCTCATAATTTCTATTAAAACACTGATTTGTTTTTCTTCACAACCACTGCTGAACACTGTGGTGTTTTCACAGAATAATGTATCATAAATTTCAGTCTGATGTAGTAAAGAATTTTTAATACTGATTGAAAAGAGCTGCTATAAAAGTCAAGCTGGTTTGATCAAAACCAAACAGAACAGCAATACACCTATATGAAGTTCTATTTTATTTCAAAAGTAGTTTAACAAATCATAATGAAACATGCTATCCCAGAAGTTTATAGATGAATATATGTAATAGGAAAGAAGAATCTACAGAAATATTTTCTGCCATTCAGCACTCGTAGGGAAGCAATCTATCTTTCGCTTTCAAAGCAGTAAGCTTTTTTTTTCTGTGTGTTTTTTGTTTGTTTGTTTTTGTTGTTTTTGTTTTGTTTCTTTTTTTCTATCTTTTTTTTTTTTATAATAACCTTCACATTAAGACAGATTTCATTACTCTCTAACAAAACAAAAAATTGTGAGGTTAAAATGCACATATTTTGCACTGAATCTAATTTTTGTCTAAACTACTTGAATTCTAAATTGCTCATTCTACCCCCCTAATATAGGGCTATATTGTATATATATGGCATGTATATATATCTACATGGCAGCAATAACATTGTCATGCAACATATAAC
>JANHFX010018616.1:50462-78945 GCA_027560015.1 Chloroceryle amazona | reverse complement strand
ATGTCTGTTCTTTCATTAGAGTGAGGTAGTTTGCTAGCCACTGTGGGGGTGCTGAGCTGATGAAGCAACAAAAATTAAATTGTACATAGCTGTATGAAAGGGCCTGAAGTAAAGGGCATTCCAGATGTTCCCCAAAATTAAACATTCAAATGGACCTATTACATGCCACTGACCACATTTCATCTCATCTTTCATCCCTGCTGTTATTCACAAGTCCTGTTGAGCCCTCTACATAATTCATCACACAGGCACTCTACTAGAATGCCTAACTGAGGTCCTGGTTTCACCATTCCCTAGCCTTCCTCCACACACTGTTTGGGAGAAATGGAACAAGAGAAGAGTCAGTTGTAAGAGATGAGGCAACGCTGTTGATCAGCTCTTTTGTCTCCCTCCTCTTTGCTGAGACAAACTCATTTTTTCATATAAAGAAAAAGGGAAGTTTCTCTTAGTTGAAGAAGGGAAAAATTCAGTCTGCCCACTGAAACACCCAGAATACAAAACACCAGGGCATGATTCTTTAGGGCTGGGCAACATCCTTTTCCCTCTCTACACCTCTCTGTGCTTCTTTGTCATCTCCTCTCTTCCCTCCTCCTGGAGACTTCTTGCAGCTAGATATCTCCATGGGTAGTTCTGCTTGAAACCACCTTCATTCACCAAACCAAGAGCAAGCATAATGCTGCCTTCTCTGCATTGTCCTGTTGATAAATCCCCTCTTCTGTTTGTCTTGGCACAGCATAGCATGAGGGAGTAATAGTTGGGCTCCTGTCAGTCACCTCAGCTCCCTGCACAAACACTGTCAAGAAATAGACATGGGATAAAAAAGTCCTAGGAGAAGCATCTCTCACCCTGGAAGCACATTCCAAAATAGCTGTGATGCTTCTTTTCTGTGTCGTAAGGGGAAATGTCTTAATTCCGAGTTGTGTGGTTGGTTGTGTTTTTTGGTTTTGTTATTTTTTTTCTTTTTTTTTTTTCTGTTATTTTGGAATTATGTGATTTTGAATTATATAAACCCTTAATATTCAGACCTGATAATGTCAGTTGCCTGATGCAGAATAAACTAAAATCACTGTGCTTTCTTCTGCTGATAATCAGACTGCCCAAGTTCCATACTTTGTAATGAAACTTGTTATGATTTTTGATTATGTCACATCATTAAGCAGACAGGGTCAAGTGGAACTTGCATTATTAAGTTAGAAAAAATTGAGCCAGTTTCAAATCACTTGGGAAGATTTAACAATACAGTTTAAATTCTATTATCTTTTTGGACTAATAATTTTAAGTGGACTTTAGGTGCAATCAAGAGAGATCTGGAAGCAGGTATTCTTTCTGTCAAGTCTTCATACCTGTAGCTTTTTACTGTCACAGAGGAAATTGTAAACATACCTATTTTTTGTACATAGCCCACTCTGATGTATCAGTATCTTATATGAAGCAGAGATAAAATAGTATGGAACTATTTCAGGCTGATACTCATGTTTTTTTCATTCTCCAATGGAAATGTATTTTTATGGTCTGCATTTTAAAACAAAGCCAGGCCTGTAAATTTTTTATGAGATATGCTGGACTAATGCAACATTTTTTGAGATATTGAAGGCTGTTAGACATAAAATGGGACTGTCTTTCCAAGTTTCTTGTTTTTGTCCTAAGTACAACTGTTCAGATTAGTGGACCTTCACTGTAGAAGTAACACAATAGAGATTTCTGCAAGGATAGAATCTACAGAAAATACATTTCAGAAAATGCAAGGGCAGATCAACTGGTTACATATTTAACACGTTAAGAAATGGTGTGATACAAAATTACATTAGAATCCCAAAGCAGAGACTGAAAGAAACTTGCTCATAGTAGATGATTCCCCCAAACAGGCACATCTTTTCTCTTCCCCCCGCCCCGCCAATAATGCAAGATCCATGAATGTTTTTCCAAATGTCTTTGTTAACAGCTTCACGAAGCGATCACTTGTGAAGATTTGCTTTATTCATTATATAAAATTGCAAGCTACTGTCAAATCAAGTGATTACCATTAAGATTGAGAGGGACAGAAGAATGTGGGAACAGTAATTATAGGCGACTACCTGACAAGACAGGGTGTAGTAAGACTACAAAGTTAGCATAGAGGACTTCCATCAATCACTTTCACT
Organism: Chloroceryle amazona; assembly: GCA_027560015.1. Classification (NCBI taxonomy): domain Eukaryota; kingdom Metazoa; phylum Chordata; class Aves; order Coraciiformes; family Cerylidae; genus Chloroceryle; species Chloroceryle amazona. The sequence continues at coordinate 76,804 of JANHFX010018616.1, read as the reverse complement.
AGGAAAGTGTTGCTGGATAACATTTTCAAGAACCACAAAACTTAATATCAAGAACCACAAAACTTAATAACGTGGCTTCTTTTTGTGGAACATATGGCATGATGAACCTGTCAACATGAAAGAAATTTTATAGTTTCTTCACCTTTTATGTGCAACCCTGGTTCAAAAAAGAAACATAAAAGTCGCCAGAACCAGGCATGGGAATGAGACTGGATACACACTGCTTGAATCACATTAAGACTCCAAAGCATTGTGACTCTAGTGCAGAGCAGACATCCCCAGAGGGCTGAAATGACTACAACACTCAGAGCAGACTTTCAGAGAAACCATTATCATGGGACAGCAATCACCAACAAACCGTGGTTTACTTGAACTCACTGAACTCTGGCACTAACTTAATCCTGCTCTAGTCTGAAGAACAATATGGCCAAACCTATGGAATTTATTTTTACAGCACAGCTGCAAGGCATGTCCTCTGCTGTGATAAGGTATTGCCAACAGAGTTCATTCACTTTTTAAAAGATTTTCCTGGATATCACACAAATTCCTGTACAGACAGAGAACAGATGATCACTGCACCCTCCATGCGTTGAAATCCACAACCAGAACTGTTACTGGAAGGCATTTAGAGCACTAACCACATGAAAACATGGGAGTAAAAGTAGGTTCCAGGCTGTAAACACACAATGACAAATGAAGAACTTGATCCCCAGATTTTGGTAGAACTTCTGCCAGGATCTGTAAGCTATTCCAATAATTATCTTTGTGTCAGATTCATCAGAATGTGCTGGAAGGTAGGGGGGGACCAATCTTGACAACTTTATTATACAAAGCATAGATACTGAAGTGCACAGATACTCTTTGTATGTATGTAGCTATTTAACTTTCTGTTCTATAACTTGTGTTTCTTACTTTTCTTTTCCCAGTGCTTTATCCAGAAAATTTTACTAGTTTCTGCCCTAGGAAACATCAAACAATAGAAAGGTATGTTTTAGGCATGTGTCAAGCCCCATGTATCTTTTGGAGTCTGATAGTCAATTTGTGGTGTTGACAACAGTGCTTTCTACATCAGCTTGTTTATATAAGTTCCTGTGAAAAGATGGTGGACATATTCTGAATGAAGTTACAACAGTATTGGTCTCTAATTTGCCATTCAAACAGCATTCTAAAGAACAGCTCCATTTTTTTGTTTGTTTGGTTGGTTGTTTTTTGTTGTTTCAGCTGTAATGTTTTATTATGTGATCTGTTGTGACCTTTGATTTCAATGATATGTTGAACTGAAACCAAATGTACTATTTTAGCTAACTCTTAAATATAAGGAAGAATGTAATGAATGATTCCAGTGACATACCACATGAAACCAAACTGAGTAAAATGGTAACAAGTCTTAATATTGATGTCAGATAGAGTTAGGGAAAACACTTCTCAGTAGATGAGGTCAAAATGGGTATTTTGACTTTGAATTACAGTTGCTCATAAAATGCTGTCATGGGGGAAGCACGCAATTGTATGATGTTCGAGGCAGCATATTTGAAGTATCATAGTTCAGCAAATCTGAAATAGACAGTGCCTCATGGATCTACAGAGATTTTGGACCTTTATTTTTTGGCTGTATTTTTTCTCAAATTTTTATAGCATTATGGAATTCAGTATATTTTTAAAAAAGTTTCAAACATTATTTTGTGACCTACATTGCTGCATCAATGCAAAAATCAGTACTGCAAAAACTAGCAGCATATTTATAGTTTCTTGATCTTATTTAGCCCATAAAAAATCCACATCGTGCACATCTGTCAGGGTCAAGAAAGAGACAAGGCATTATTTTTGTTATGCCAAAAAATTTTCATTATTTAGTATTTTTGACTCAAAATCATAACTACACTTGAGAACTTGAAGATCTTTGTCACACTACAATATTTTTAATTCAGGTTGTATGCTCCAGTGTTGATCACTGATCCTTTACTTCCCTCGACACTAAAACACTGCTTTTTCCTTCTTTCTGTCAACAGTCTATACTGATTCAACTTCAATTAAAAAATAAAGATCACTGTGACTAGCGCTATCAACTCTCCCCCCCCCTTTCAGGTGAAAGCAGGCAGACTGCTTTCACCTGAATCCAAGAGTTCTGCAACATTCCCAAAAGTGAAAATTTCACAAAGATAAAATTAAAAAGTGCATAATCCTATCAGTTAAATTTTGAACCCAATTGTAGATAAGTGTATGATGCAAGGTATTTGTTGTTTGGTCCTAACTATGTGGCTTAAAAAGGAAGTAAACACATAGTATTATTTAATAACAAAGTACAGTCACCATATATGATGTTGTAAAGTTTCATGACTTTTCGTCACATCAAAACGGAAGGAAAAGAATAGCTTTGAGACAAAATTTCTTATTAAATCACAGACTAAGAAAAGAAGAAGGTCACAGGAAACATAAAGTAACTACTTGCTTCTAGTGTTACTTCTTTGGTCTGAACAGAAACTCAAGGACTCAAAAAATCAGCTAATGTCTTAGTCTCAGAAGTTGGAACTTGCTGCAATACACTGAATTCCTCAAGCAAAAGACATAATATAAAAACTCAAGTAGGATTTTAATTTTAAATTCTCATGTAATTAACAACCTTAAAGGTTATCTATATCAGAATTATCAGAATCTTAATGTGTATCAACATGTAATTATGACCTACATTACAGAAAGTATCAAATATTTAACCGGATTTTTCATCATATTTTAATTAATGGATTTAGCTTTACTTGATGTTTGAAAGCTTTACTGAAAGGCCTTCTTTCAGCCTGTTCTGGCTTTGATTTAACAAGACTATTAAGTCAGCCCTATGGTTTTATTTCTAATCCTTGAATTAATATTAGGATTACAACTTTATAGTGAACTTGGGTGGGCCTCATTAAATATCAAATCCTGCAAATTATTCTATGTGGGCAACCCACAGTGTCATGACTTTGGAAGATTTGAAGGTCTGGAGCCTAGGAATGAGAGAAACATGTCCAGTGCTTTCACATTGCTGTCATAATTCCTAGAGCCACAACAGTTAGCTGATTCCATGTACCTGTTTCATGTATCAGCTGCCAGAAAAGGTCTCAACAAGACAATGATACTGCTGTTGCATGGTTCCTTACATGCAATAATTCTTGCAGCTGTATACACACATGTGTAAACAAAACACACAACTTGGGGCAGGGAGGGCGTGGGATGTGTGGACCAACATTACACCAATCTGGAAATAAATGGCAAACATGAAAACATTAAGTGAAGCCTTGGAAAGACACCCTGACTCATGGGCAAAACACTGTAAATCTTCATAATGAATAACCCCACTCTCTGGAGGTTATTTCTCCACCCAAATTTGAAGTGAATAGTTGTGACAAAGGCTGTTGATGGACGATATCCACCTTCAGAGGATTAAGAGTACAACTTTTGCACTGTAACAGGAAACAGCCTGGCAAGCCACTGGAAAGGCATTTGAACATGAAGATGGGAAGAAGAGAGCCGTCTCTACTTTTCGGTAGATCTTATCCCCTGTTTTTTGTTCTGCAGTACCTAGTAAAATATTTTCATGTCAATAGACACATTTTGTGGAACAACTTTCTACAAAGTATTGAAATATTTTCTATAGGCCAGTCAATCCCTTTTCCTTCTCCCTCATAAAATGACTTTTCTTAAACAACTCTTGACCTCAGCTGCAAGCTATGGGCTCAAGGAAAAAAATGGTTGCTATAACTTTTGCTATTAGCTGGTTAATCGGGGTGGTCACAGATGACTCTTTTTACTTGGAAAGGTACACAAGAGAAAGTGGAGTTGTGAAGTAAGACATAGTTTAGACCATGTACTGTAAAACACTAACAATGCTGGTATGGGAAGTACAGTTTCCACCCTGTCACCCAAAAAGAGTAAGGTGGGGTTTAGTGTTGCTGAGGTGTCAGACATGACTGGCAAAACTGGCAGTCTTTTCATCCACTGATCACAAAGTTGGAGTTTGAGTCCCTAGACAGAAAGTGATTGATGTGAACCTTTCTAATAGGCAATTCAATTGTTTCCTGGGGTGTGGTTTTTTTTTTGTTTTTTTTTGTTTTGTTTTTTTTTTGGTTTTTTTTTTGTTTTTTTTTTTTTTTTTTTTTGTTGAGGTTTTTGTTTTTTCTTTTTTCTCTTTCACCTGCTATGAGAAAAAATCAGAACACAACCACGTTTCAAGATCCTTACTCCATGTGTTGAAAATAACTTGCAAAGAAAGGTGGTACAGTGAATTCTGGAAGGACACACGTATTATGGCTGATTAGAGCTTCTGAGTTTGGTAAGTACTCAGAATACAGAATTTTATTATCTGCAAAGTTGTATGATGGGGTCATTCACAAGGAAGGCATGTAAGCAGATTTAAATTACTTTCTTGTTTTGACTTGACTTTTAAATAAAGAATTTAAAGCTATTTTTTTTTTAGAACATGAAGGTTTGAATGGGCTGGATATTAAAATCTAGTGATGGGAAAAAAACAACCTCTAACACCTTTTACTTTAAAAAGGCTTGAGATTTTTTTTTTTTTTCCCTTGGGATTTAAATCTCCTGGAATTTGATTAGACAGCACATTTAGCTATCTGCCCCAGCAAGCCCCTCTATCAGGACTTGCTGATTGCTATTTTTGCATCGTTTCAGTGTGAGGCCTTGAAGGATTTAATTTAATATAGATTAGTACCTTTATTAAACAGTGGTTAATTGAAGCCACTGAGCTCTGCTAAATATTGTTCAGTGAAGTGGATTAATTGTTTTAATTTGTTAATCTCTCACACACACACACAAAAATAACCCTGAATGAAATAATTACCTTTTCCATTGGGCTACTGAGGGTAACATTACTATAGTGATTTTAGCTTATGTATTTTAAACTGTCAGTTTTCTAACTTACAGAGGTGTCTATGGTTCAGCGAACTTAGAAACTAAGTTGACACCAATAGCACTCTCTTGGATGGGTTTAATTTTTTTAAAAGAATAAATTAAGGCCACCATCAAGAATGTCTTACCTTACCAAATATATTACTAAAATCTGTCAGTTTTCTCTGATCAGAATATAAAAAATCAGAAAATAACATTTCTAACATTGGAAGATATTTTAAATTGAATTGTTTTCCTAAGGGTTTCTGTAAATAGTTTTTTATCTGACAACTTTATTCCCAGTTAAACAGCAACATTAATAAAGATTATAAAAACTTAAGGAATAATCATGTACCCACTGCTGTCACTGAGTCATTGAAGACTAGTTTAATAAAAGATTATTTAGAAAATCTTAGATTCTAAATGAAGATGTCTGCCCCATTAGTTTCCACTGTTGACTTCTCAGGGAATGATAATTCAAGATTAAAAACAACAGGTCATGTGAATTTTAATATACTGTCTGTTTTAGTCTGTGACTGATTTACACTGAAAATTTCCTCGTTTAAAAAAATCAATCTAATAACTCACCAAAAGCAACTGTATTTAAAACACCTGGAGAAACACCTCCACTTCCATGAAAAAGATCCGATAACAAAATAGCTCCTGGTTTTGACCAGCTTGAACGCCTGCTAAACTAAAAGAGATAGTGAGGAAAGGCTCAGTTCAGAGTAGTAAGACTGGTAAGACTGGAGTAAGGTTGCAGTCGTGGCTGCATACAACGGTTAAGAGTCTGTGCAACCACACTGCTACAGCTCGGTGAGATTCTGGCTAGGGTGAAAGATGTTTGTTTCCAGCTTGGAATAAAAATGAGTAAGCACACTTAATTTACTACTATTGTGGTTGTTAAACTCTGCTATGTTTCTCATATCCAAAATAATTCAGAATAAGTAACCTTGTCATGGCAAGGCAGGATTACCAGTGTAGAGGTTCATCACTCTAAGAACAGTTTAGTCTATATTCCATAAATGAGACACTTCACACCATGTGTAACTAAAAATAACTGAAAGAAAATTTGTACTAGAAATTAATGACATTTTGCACGATTTTTATCCAGGTAGTAGAGATCACTTAAGTGAATTTCAGAGGGAAAATCAGAAGGATCCAGATTTTAGTTTCATCTTTTGAAATAACATTAGGTGAGGATTGCATCTGGCCAACCTTTACTTTTAGTTTCTGACAGTCAAAGCCACTGACTTAAGTGATATGGCATCAGTGGAAAGAAAAGCTGAATCTGCACTGAACTGGTCTGATTTTATCCCAGTGCTGGAAATGCCAGACTATAGCAGGCTTCAGTTATTGAATTTACTGCTCTGTAATGGAGCTTCCTTGGGTCTCTCCAGGCAACAATCATATGTAATAAAGTGGAGTTAACAGTGCTAATTTGTCTGCTGCTTCATCTTCAGAAGAGGATCTGCAACAGGACATATTACAACTCAAAATGAGTGTAGTGGTTCATGTTATCCAACCTGTTAAAAATCACAGATTCACAGCATGAATGAGGCCCAAATCAGCCTCATGTACTCGAGAACTCTGCAGATGGGAGCAATAGGTCAAGCCTGAGTGGCTGCTGCTGTGAAGGGAAGTCTAATTTCTTAGCAGCTTAAAGTACTGCACCATAACACAACAGGGAATGCTCCTCTCTTCATTTTCTTTATGTTCCCTCAGTAATTTTACACCTGTTCAAAAGGAAAAAAGGAAAGGGTATAGAAATAATCCATCTGTGAAGTTCTAAATTGCTCTTGGCACTTCTTAATTATGTACAGAGAAAACATGAGGACTCATTCAGAGTATGGGAAGTTCACAGCTTCAAAGGCATTGACTTTTGTGTTAGAATTGGCACCTCAGATCAGCAGCCACAAACCAAGAGTGAACGTAAAGACAAGAGATCTGAGGGAGGAGGATAACCACATTGTTTTTACTCTGCTGCTGCAGCTCTTGGTGACATTGGGAGATGGTTTTGGGGACAATGCTGATGGAGGTGGCTCAAGTTTCTGCAGCAGTCTTTCCCCTGAGCCATCACCTGGACACAGCTGAGAGCATCATCTTTCTGCCAGAGTGGTTGGTATGTCATTTGTCTTGGAATCTAGACAATAGTTTACAGACTCCATAGTGGTTGACTCCTCGGAAATTTCTCATTACTTCAACAAATCTGATACAGATTTCCTACCCTCTACATTCATGTTTGAAATGTAATGCCAAAGAACTTATCACTGAATTACAATAAGTATCTGCATTATGCAACATTTTACAAAACTCCTATTATTCTTTAATACATGTTATAATTGTCAAAGACCTCCTAGCAAAGGAAATATGCAGGATTAGATTCAGACACCAATGACTTTACCAAGAAGACAAAGGCCCAAATCTGTATGGTACTTTGTGGATAATTCTGTGCTGTGGCTAGGTCCTTCACCAAAAGGACCTTCACCTTCACCAGTCTAAATGTTCCTCTACAAGAGCTCCCCACTGATTATCACAAATGTCAGTATTTTATGTTTGTCCATGCCTGCAAAAAGCTTAAGTCAGAATTAGAACATTGCCTCTACGAAAATCACACTGTAAGCCTCAAAAGCACAAGCTCTGCTTATGAAAAATGTTTATCGCTGGGTTATCCTGTTGTGAAGTCACTTCATTAAGACCAGAATTTTATGTTTCTCTTTTCACTAAATTGCAATTCTTAAGAGTCTGAATGCTTCCAGATAGTTTGTCCAAATGAAAAGCATGTAAAATAGCAGCTAGGATGCTTTGGAAAAATAGTTCTCTGCTTTAGACTTCCTTTTCTGAACAGATAACTGGATTCTATGACAGAAATTTGGATTTCTTCAGTTTATATCATACAAACCCTAAAGTTAAAATAGCTCTGAGAACTCCACAGTCATAGGACTTCAGTAATTTTAAAACCGGGAAGCCACAGGCTCAGAGCAGAGCTGCTCTTTTCTCTAAATGTCTCTCTCAACTTATGAAAGAATGTGACTGTTTCTGCCTTCTGTGCAGCAATGTTAACAGGATCTAGGTCACCTGGCTTGTTACATTACATTCATAAGCAGATAGCTAGCTAGATAAAAGATATGAAAGCTATTTCTTTACAGGCAAAAAAACCTTCAAGATGTAAATAACCACACTACAGAATAAAAAATGAAAGGATGTCACAGCATTTCAAAAATATCACAATAATTCTAAAGTTTCTGAATATTTCATTCAGGTTGTTATTACTTCATTTCCCCTACAGCTTTCTCGTTATTTTGTCACACTTTAACTGTAACAGCCATTCAAGTGTTGTGAGAAAGTATAGAGAAACAAAGAGGAAAAGAGTATATTTTACAAAGAGATATGCCCAACAGACTTGTTATTCTGTAATGTAACATTTTCAATGAGAACACTTTCAATGACAACAATGAGATCACTTCCAAGTTTATCTTTGTGATGATCATAGAATCATGGAATGGTAGGGGTTGGAAGGGACCTCTGCAGATCGAGTCCAATCCCCCACCAGGGGAGGTTTTCCTTAGCGCACATTACACAGGATTGCATCCAGGTCGGTTTGTCCAACGCTCCTGCCAACACAGGAACACCCTGGGCAGGCCACATGATGTCTTGAAGTTTTTACCACAAAGCATATGTTGTAGTATTAACATTTTAGGTAACAGAGCTGAAGACAGCAAAACAAGGAAATGATCCAGTACTGGTATTTTTGGAGACCACCATCAAGAGGAATTCCCCTGTGACAACATCTTAAGAGTTATCTATTTTAATACAGAATAGGTACTACTTATGAGAGTTCTGGGCTAAATGGAATGGTGATCCTCATGCACATATATATGATGTAGAGAATGACCTGTTTCCAATAACTGAAAAACAGACAAATGAGCAAGTGTGCAAGAGGGATCTTCCGGAGGAAAAATCTTTTGGCTCAAAGCACAAAAGCAGACCATTCTCCAGAATATCTTTCTGCCAAGGTAGGACAAAGCTCATCTCTGGAAAACAAAGCAAACAAATACTGTGTTTTCTTTTAAAGCTTTCCTTGGGAAATCCTGGATTACCAGTTCCCAACAACTCCACAGCTGCTTTTTCATTGGGAATAATTCTGTGTTGCAGAAGACAGTGACTATAACAACTGTGAAAACTACTTCCACCTTCACTTTGGCAGCTGGTTTGGAAAAAATTCTTTGTCCTAAGTGCCTTATTCCTTTCTCAGCTGCAAACAAAAAGTTACCAAATGCTGGCTACCTCTTGCCACTGTTGTGAGTTTTCCAAACTGAGTCAGGGAAGACTACTGAATGGTAATCTGGGACCTCATTCCTGGGTTTGTTAAGCATTTTCCCTCTGTCAGTACTGCAGAAAAATATCAGCTCTGATTTTTTTAATAACTAATGGTGTGTCCCATGGTGTACTTTAAAGCAAGCTTTGTGCAGATTTCTCTCCTGTTATTACTCATAAATTCAATTTCTCTTTTTCTGCAGCATCAGAGAAAGAACACTTCTCCTAGTACTGTGATTGAGTTTTTTTTAATCTGAACTATTTCAAAGGCAAGAAATGATTAAATGCACATGCCCTCACTCCATAATTATAAATCAGCACTGCTATCATTCATTTAACATTTATCACTTCCAAGTTTTATCTGTAATTGCATTGTACTTAAATTCAGCAACTTGCGGGTTTTTAAATACTTAGGTTTTGTAACTTAACCCTTCTGTATGCAGATATAAACCTACAAATGTTCAGTACAAGCCTTAGATACCAGGATGCCAGGGTCTTAAAATTAAGCATAGTCTACCTGATTCTCACAGAACCACACAGTCATTGGAGTTGGAAGGGACCTCTAGAGATTATCCAGTCCAATCCCCCCACCAGAGGAGGTTTTTCTTAGAGCACATTACACAGGATTGCATCCAGGTGGGTTTTGAATATGTAGAGGAGACTCCACAACCTCTTTTGGCAGCCCGTTCCAGGGTTCTGTCACCCTTGAAGTCAAGAAGTTTTTCCTCATATTTAGATGGAACCTCCCCTGTTAAGGCTTGTGCCTATTATGTACTCCTTAATGGAAATGAATGCAAAAAGCAAACCATGAAAGAAACAAATATTACAGATTCACAGAACATCTCTTCACAGAATCGCAGAATCACATAAGAATTACAGAATCACAGAACGTTAGGGGTTGGAAGAGACCTCGAAAGATCATTGAGTGCAACACCTCTGCTAGGATCACCTAGATCATGTCACACAGGAATGCGTCCAGGCGGGTTTTGAATGTCTCCAGAGAAGGAGACTCCACAACCCCTCTGGGCAGCCTGTTCCAGTGCTTTGCAACCCTCACCATGAAAAAGTTTTCAGTTATCTTTACCCTAAACCTCCTGTGCTCCAGCTTGTACCCATTACCCCTTGTCCTATCACTGGATGTCACTGAGAAGAGCCTGGCTCCACCCCCCTGACACTTGCCCTTTACATATTTACAGACATTAATGAGGCTACCCCTCAGTCTCCAGGCTAAAAACACCCAGCTCTCCCATCATCTCCTCATGAGGGAGATGCTCCACTCCTTTAGTCATCTTAGTGGCTCTGCACTGGACTCTCTCCAGTAGCTTCCTGTCTTTCTTGAACTGGGGTGCCCAATACTGGATACAGTACTCCAGGTAGGGCCTCACCAGTGCAGAGTATAAGGGGAAGAGAACCTCCTTCAACCTGCTGGCCACACTCTTCTTAATGCATCCCAGGATGACATTGTCTTCTTGTCTGCAAGGGGCATTGTTGGCTCATGGTCATCCTCTTGTCCACCATGACTCCTAGATTTTTTTCCCCAGAGCTTCTCTCCAACAGATCGGCCCCCAACCTGTACTGATTCATGGGGTTGTTCTTACCCAGATGCAGTACTTTACACTTTGTTGAACTTCATTACATTTCTCCCTGCCCAGCTTTCCACCCTGTCTAGGTCACTCTGGATGGTAGCCCAGCCTTCTGGTGTGTCAGCCACTCCTCACAGTTTTGTATCATCAGCAGACTTGCTGAGGGTACATTCTATTCCTTCACCCAGATCACAGATGAATATATTGAACAGCACTGGACCCAGGACTGACCCCTCGGGAACACCTCTATCCACAGGCCTCCAGCTAGATCCTGCTCCACTGACCACATCTCTCTGGGCTCTGTCCCTCAGCCAGTTTCCAATCCATCTCATCACACATCCATCCAAGACACACTTCTTAGCTTGGCTGTGAGGATATCATGGGAGACAGTATCAAAAGCCATGCTGAAGTTGAGATATACCACATCCACTGCCCTCCCCTCACCCATCCAACTACTCGTGCCATGATAAAAGGCTATCAGATTAGTCAAGCATGACTTCCCTTTGCTGAATCCATGTTGACTACTTCTGATAAGCCTCCTTTCCTCCACATGCTTTGAGATGGTGGCAAGAACAAGCTGTTCTGTCATCTTTCCAGGGATGGAGGTGAGGCTGACAGGCCTACAGTTACGCAGGTCCTCCTTCTTGCCCTTTTTGAAGATTGGGGTGACACTGGTCTTCCTCCAGTCCTCAGGCACCTCTTCTGTTCTCCAGGACCTCTCAAAGATTACGGAGAATGGCCTAGCAATGATCTCTGCTATCTCCCTCAGCACTTCTGGAGGCATCCCATCAGGGACCATAGAACTGTGGATGTTCAGTTTGCTTAACTGCTCTCTAACCCAATCCTCCTCAACTGAGACAAAATCTTCCTTGATCCAGACTTCCTCTGTGGTCTTATAGGACTAGAACCCCTGGTAGCTGGCCTTAGCAGTAAAGACTGAGGTGAAGGTGGCATTCAGCAACTCTGCCTTCTCTCTCTCCTTGGTCACCAGGGCAACAACTTCATTCAGCAGGGGGCCCACATTTCCTGTAGACTTCCTTTCACCTCCAGAGTACTTGAAAAAGCTTTTCTTGTTGTCCTTGACTTCCCTCGCCAGGTTTAGTTCTAGGGAGGCCTTAGCTCTCCTTGTTGCATCCCTGCATCCTCTGAGAACCTTTTTGTACTCTTCCCAAGTGGTCAGGCCTTCCTTCCATGTTCTGTATACTTCATTCTTCCACTTAAGTGTATTCTTTAGCTCCCTGCCCAACCATGAAGGTCTCCTAGGTCTCATACTTGATTTCTTGCTCTTTGGGATTCTCTGATCTTGAGCCTGGAGGAAAAGGCACTTAAATATTAGTCAGCTTGCTCAGGCCCCCTTACCACCTATAGCCCTGTCCCACAGGACTTTTCCAAGCAGTTCCCTTAAGAGGCCAAAATTAGCCCTTCTGAAATCCAGGGTAGTGATCCTACTTGTGGCCCTGTGTCTGCTGCAGGTGATTCTGAACTCCACCATCTCATGGTCACTGCAGCCAAGGGTGGCCCCTGCTTTCACATCCTCAACCAGTCCCTCTTTGTTTATTAGTACAAGGTCCAGCAGTACTCCTCTCCTTGTCGGCTCCTCCGCCACCTGCATCAAGAAGTTATTGCCAATGCACCAGAGGAGCTTACTGGACTGCGCATACCTGGTTGTGTAGTTTTCCCAGCAAGTCCCCCATAACAGCCAGAGCCTATGATTGCGAGGCTACTTCCAGCTGCTTATAGACGGCCTCGTCAGCTTCCTCATCCTGATCTGGTGGCCTGTAGTAAACACCCACAGCAACATCTCCCATACTAGGCCCCCCCTTAATCCTTACCCACAAGCTCTCAGCTTCATTCATTCCTTACCCACAAGCTTTCAGCTTCATTGCCCCCCAGGGAAAGCTCAGTACATTTCAGTTGCTCTGGAGCAACTCTACCACCTCGCCTTGCTAGCCTATCTTTCCTAAAAAGGACATAGCCATCCATGACAGTTTTCCAATCATGTGAGCTGTCCCACCATGTCTCAGTAATAGCAATGGAGTCATAGTCCTCAGATAGCACACAGATCTTTAGTTCATCCTGTTTGTCCCCCAAACTGTGTGCGTTACTGTATAGGCATTTCAGAGAAGTTCTAATACTAGAGCACCGCCCCACTGGTGCAAACCCAGCTACAGCCCCTTCCCCCTTTGAATCTAGTTTAAAGTCCTGTCAATAAGCCCTCCTAACTCTTACCTCAAAATCCCTTTCCCTCTCTGGGACAGGTGCATCCCACCTGTCCCACCTGTTGCCAGCAGACCAGGTGCCATATAAGCTTCCCCATGATCAATGAAGCCAAAATTCCAACAGTGGCAGCAGTCTCTGAGCCATGTGTTAATCAGGTGTGTTTTCCACCCTCTTTCAGTGTTTTTCCCTACCACCTGAGGGATTGATGACACCACCTGAGCTATCTCAAGCATTTGCAGCCAATAATATAGCTTTTTATTATTGTCCTTAGAGGAACTCAACTGCTGCTAACAATAAAACAACATAAAAGTTAATTAATTTTATAACTAAAAGGACTTTTCTTAAGACTTAGATCAATTTGACCTTCACTGAAGTCTCTACAACTTTTTCAAGACTCTCAGCTTGAGAAGCACTATTTTAAGTAAATATCTATGGTTTTGAAAGACTTTATAATGTAACAGTACAAGTGTCATGGAAGGAGATAAATATATTTAATATAAAGTCTTCAGGGCATATTGCATCTCCAAATATAGAAAAATCTACCACTGACCTTATTCCTACCCACAAATGTTTAATAAAAGCCTGAGAAGGCTTTCATAGCATGAAATCAATGCCAGAGCAAGGCAGCACAGAGTATGCTTGTGAATGTGATGAAATTTTGGGGGCTTTGAATATTTATTGCATACATGTTTAACCATAAGTGATCCGTCTTTGTCTTCTCAAAACACTGTCATAGATTTCAATGCACGGGATTCTACCATTTCTTGATATCAGATGTATTTCGGTTTCTTTAAGCTTGAACTTAAATATGAAATTCATATTTAGTAATTAGCCATGACAGCTTCAGGCTATACCTTCAACTATGCTAAACAGCTAATATTTGTTCTGTTGTACTAGTTAGCTATTTGTATAATGATTTGAATCTATGCATAATATGACGTTAAAAAAAACCCCTTAGATATCAATTCACTGGTAATTAGAAAACAAGGAGAGTTTTGTTACTGCTAACTCCAGTTTTCAAAACAAACACAACTTTGTAATTATCATCAATCAAAAAACTGAAAAGCTATCCTCAGTCTTCAATCATGGGTTTTCTTTTGTAACTAAATGTATAAAGAGTGGCACCTGGATCTAACCATAGTGAGTCAAATTTAGTTACAGTCTCTGTGGACTGAAGTGAGACACATATATCAAAGGTAAATTTGATCCAAAATATACTACTGTTTGTCCAGACAGGCTTAAACTCTTTTAAAATTAATTTTCTTTGTAACCAAATCTTCAATGTAAGTCGTGCTGTATTAAATATTTCAGGCTCTAGTTACAACACGAATGACTTATGCAGCCTTTCTGAAGGGCCATTCAGGTAATCTTGGAAAAAAAAAAAATACACACAAAAAACCCAACCCAACCCAAAACCCCCATACTATCCGTTTATTCCAACTGCAGTCAAAAAGTAATGATCTCTTTGTATTTGTGGAAAGGGAGAAAACAGGTTATTTTTAAACCTTCACTGTTAATTTAGTGATAGCGTAAATGTATTTTTGCCCTGGGACTCTATATGTGTCAAGGATGGCCCTGTGTTCCGTAATTGCTGGGATCTCACTTCCAGGATGTGCAGTAAACACATTAGCACACTTTAATCACATTTCCACAGTAATCCAAAGGGAATAGTGGAAAACCCTGCAAGATAGCAACTTGAATACCATGTGTCGGTAATGATTTCTGGAACAGAAATCACATTTGTTGGTTTAGGATGATGAAAAATAAAGGTGAATCCTCTACTGAACATGTTTCAATATTTCAAGTAGCAAAATATTTGTGATGCTTTAGCTCTCAAGATTTACTTCAGCTTATTATATGTATTTGTTTCTGCTACACGTAACACATTCCAAACGCACTGTTGAGGAGCATTCTGGAAATCACATCAGTACTCTTAAAAATTAGTTTTCTTTTCCTTAACATTTTAAAAGCAGCACATAAAAAGCAGCCAACAACAACAGCCACAGAAAGAGAAAAATAAAACCTGTCCAAAGCCTTCTTTCTGTAGTGATCCTTTAGAAAGCCACACACTTTGCTGAGAAAATTTTTGGAGAATCATTATGTTGTAGTAGAATTTCTGCAGCTGATGTAGTTAATTCAGCACACTGCTAGGGCTAAGAGAGAAGAAGAAAGTGGATTTTTTTCCCAGGTGAGAAGCATTGCTCCTTCCCCGTTTCTCACTTCTTTATTTCATGCAATGTTTAGATGAATGGCAGACCTTTGTGCTCCTGTGCCCTGTTACGCCATGCCCAACAGCAACCATGTACAGAACTTGGAGCTCTCTCTTGCCACAGGACACCAAGTGAGATGGAGGAGGACTTGTCACAGGACCCAAGCTGAGGGAGGTTACCCCATATATTGCAAAAGGAACATATCTGATGACATTGTGAAAATGGAGTAATACAATCTGACCTCATACTGTCTACATTTGTCTAGGAAACCTGGTGAAATCACTATGCTTCCTCCACATCTGGTATTTCTGCCCACCTATGCTAATTTATATAAATGGTTTCAGTTGTCTTATATTGTGCATTAAGATTAATTCAATAGCACGTAAGAGTTTAATAGATAGCATGTATCTACCAGTATCCTCCATGCTGTAATCATTTATCAAATAAGCCACATTGATTTCTTTTACTACAAATTAACTGTACAGCAAATAATTTTCTGAAAACACTGACAGTAATGCAGTTACAGTGACATGATCTGCTACTTTAAGATCTCATCTAAAATCTTAATAAAGGCACCTCTCACAGGAAGAATTTGCTTTTGTGATGCTTTTACAGAGTTAGGTGTAGAACAAATTCAGGACTGTATTGCAATTAATTCATCTCCATTTTATCACCTTTTGGCATCACTGCAGATTTTATAACTAAAATGAAGTCCTAACTTTTGGGGTTTTTTTAATTTGTTTTGTTCAACATAATTACACTAGGTAAATTAGGCAAATGGAGGAGATTATATTGTAAATACTTTTATCTTTCACACTCATTTTCCTCTCACTGTATCACAAGATTCTTTTAATGCTGCCACGAATGAAGTTAATTATTGTGAAACATTGAAACTGTGTTAGAGTTGAAAAAAAATAAGATGAAATGGGAAAATACAGCTAGAAACTGAAAAATTCTAATGAAGGTATTAGATTTTCTTTTTAAAACCTCTGAAATATAATAATTAATGGACACTATGGAGTGCACTTCTAGAAAACAAAATTGTATTATGAAAGATAGATATTGATCAAACAGATGTATAACCAACCTGGAAGTACTAAATTTGTCAGCCTTGAAAAGACAGTTTTGCTACTGTGCATGTAGATATAGGATGCCAGCAGCTATTTATATTAACTAAAACTATGATAGCTGAAAAGGAACAAACAGAATATCTGAACATGGTGCTATTTTGAATGCTTAAGTATCTCAGTGAATCAGTGATCTCTTTTTGTTGTAAAAGAATGTCTTCAAAATTATGGCTAATAATAGGAAAAGATCTTAAAGAACAAACGACAAATTAACAGTAACTCCAAAAGTCTTGTTATAGGCATCTAAGTAACAATAATTAAGCTAAACTGAAATCCAGACCCCTGGAAGTCAGTGATTTTATTTTTACTGATACTTTTTTCACCTACTGGAATTTCCCCTTCAACTTAGTTACAGTAAGTGAAAATTACTTCTTTTTGTATGTCTCGAATAATGTGGTCAAAACCATCCCTTAGCTTATCCTTCTCATTCACTCTCAGTATCTTCACAGGCTTTTTCCTTGTGAAATGTAGACATTAAAAGGCTTCACATATTGTAGGCCTTTCTGCAAAGACACTATAAGGGGAGAAGTGATGCCAGAAATTGTGCAGTCATGGATTGCAAAATGTGAATGCCTCAGTTGGTCTACTGAACTACAAAGATGAGCCCATTTTTAGTAATGTCACTTCTAATACATTATGTCAGTAAAGAACAAATGAACAGTTTACTTCCCACAGATATTTTCAAAGTCTTAGAGGCTGCCATTTGTACCATTCTTTAGTTATCTCTGGCGCAGACTTCAGAGAGCTTTGTGCAGCCAGAAGTGAGAATATTAACTGAATTTTGCTCTAGTCCAATAGCAGCTATTTTGATGCTCATAAAATGTAAGAGTCAACTTTATGCAGTATGTTATGTTGACGTAAAGACTAAATAATACTGAAGATTAGTTGGAGGATCACTGCTTGTGTTATCCCAGAGATCCTGGCACAGAAAACTCTGAATGATCTCAGTTACCACTGAAATATGCGGGTGTTGTAGCCACTTTGTGCCCTACAGAACTAGGTTTTCAGCTCTGACTTCTCCTGATGTAACAGCTAAGCCATTGCACTAACACTGGGTTGGAGTCTCACTGGTAAAATGCATTTTCATCTCCAGTGAAAATCCAGAGGACGTAGCGGACAGCTGCTATTCCACACACCAGATGTGCAGATTGCTTTCTTGTCTCATCTTTGGCATAACACGTGGGCTTACAGTTTTTCATTTAAGAACAATAAAATTTTCTGTTGAGCCAAAGACAATTCTCAAAGGCTGTGTTTTAGACCTGGACTTGACAGAATATTTTTACGTGCTTAAATTCAATAGTTATGTCTTCTGAAATCTAAACCTTAACAATATGATGAATTTTATCTAAATACTTTTCCTAATAGTGATGCTTTCCTGCATTAAGACCTTGGTCTGCCAGAGTTATTAAGCAATATTATAAATGCAGTCTTGGATTTTATAAATTCTTGCAGCTTTTGAAACACACTAATTAATTTTAACATGAGACAAATACATATTTGAAAGGAGGGAAACAAATACTTTTCTTAGACAGCAGAATAGTTTAATGCCATAGGAAAAACATTATTTATGCTGAACAATTAAACTGTGAGAAAAAGTAAAAATATAAGACACATAGGAAAACAAAAAAGCATTTGGCTTTTCCAGAACAGACCTGGAAAAGCGTTCCTACAAAATCTAAATTTGATACTGCTTTATATATTTTATAATAAAGCAATCTTCTCATGTTACCCGTCTCTTTAATGCATTACTTATCAACATTTTTACCTCATCCTGTTTTTCATTGATTCATCTTTCTGTAATAATAGATCATGCTTCAACTTTATCTGGATAATTTTCAGTGCCACTCTTGCTTTCCTTGTATTTGTTTTTATTAGGTTTTGCTACGTACCTTCTTTTTTTTTAACTCTTCTCACACTACACTGTTCTGGTCTTTTCTAACTTGGGTCTGTAAACCTCTAAATTGAAAACATGGGAAGCCTTCGCCTGGCCAAGCACTGCCTCTAGTCTGTGATGCCTAACCATGTTTTGCATCAACAGTTGGTGGGTTAGGTGGCTTCACTGAATACATAATAGATCAAAACACAAAGCTTTAGCTAATGACTGGCATAGACGATGGTGATACATCATGAGTGGTAAGACCATATATTAAATCAACTATCTGAGGCATATGAAGGAAGTAAACTGCTTTACAACGTGTACAAGAAAGAGAATAAGCATGCTGAGTTATCAGGACTTCTTTAAGTTGCAACTCCCATTCTTGGCCTCCCTTGGTCACATTGCAGGTTTTGGATTTGCACACATGAAAATAAATAGCAAGCCAAGGTTCTGTTTTTCTCGGCAAACAGTAGCTTGTACTCTGCTTGTTTCTCTTTTACATTCCTTTGGTGAGAGAGCTGTATGTCAAATAAATTTAAAATCCATAGCTGGAGTGTCTTGGTGTATAAGAACTTGTGCTCAGTATTTCAGTCAGAAGACAAGATTCATGAACAATCTCTAAAGACTTTTATTAGGTCAATCTAATTCTCTCACATGTAAGGACAGTCTCTAGGTCAGGGCATTTCTAAATTGGATAAATAATTTTCGGAAGAATATGCCTGTGCATGTTATTATTAAAATGTCAGTTATTTTGCAAACTACTTTCTATCTTATAAGCAGAGAAGGGACATCTTCAAATTCACCTGTAAAGAAAATTTATGTTTAGTGCTATACAGCTGATTTTTTTTTCCCCATTAGTTTTACGTAACATCTATCCTGTCTCTTTTTATGTTCTGTAAAATTTATAATAAATTAGACATAATGTGCTGTCTGTTCCATTACAGTGTAAAACCAAAATGTTCAGAATTGCAAATTAGATTATTTACACTGGATATTTACATTCATCCTTTGCTCCTGCCCATAATTTGTCTGCATTTTAATAAATCTGGATGCTCTAACTATTTTCCTGGAGATACTTTTTCAGGCTCCCTGTTTATTTGGGAAGGGCAGGAGCTTAACACTATTTTTGTAGTCAGATTTATTTGATGCAATTCTGTAATACTCCTTATCCATCCCAGTTTGTCTTTAATTGCTTCCAGGCTTACAGTCTGACAAGTCATAGGTTTGCTCTGCTTTTGCTGGCAAGGTAACCCTTTCCATCTGCAGTATTTGACTTTCTATTGTGCAGAGAGAAACTAAACAGTGTATTTCCATGGGAAAATTACTTTGATGCAGTATTCTATCGGCTATCATCAGGGATGGCATTTCAGGTAGACTTGGAGGGGTTCAGCAAGATTAACTCCCTTCAGAAAAAATCTTTTGTTTTGGTCAACATAATTACAGTCTTTAACAATGAACAATATCAGGATCTAAGCTCTGTATTCGAATAAGGCCTACAGTGATTCAGCACAATGCAAGTGAACTAAATTCAGCCTTCAAGGCATGTATACCACCCACTCAAACACAGCACTCACAGGTGTACCTATGGGAGGCAGTCATACATTAGAGGATAGAAGCTGACCATTTGGTGTTCAACCCAATCAACTGATTACAGTGTAATATAAACAAACTCCAAACAAATCTGTTTATTTAACACTCATTATAGTTAGCTTCACTAACAAACATAAAGGTGAACAAAGAGAAGGGGGCTAAAAAAAAAAACTAAGTAAGTTTAATATGAACAGCAATCAATATAGGTTATTATAGATCTGCTGCTTTACTTCATGGATTGTAATACTCTCTTCTACTAAGTGAACACAGTAGACACTTCTCGCAATACATAGCTAATGTTCTGTCAGGAGAAAACTACTGATACTTTTTGATATTCAGAAAATAGTGGGCAATCCACTCCTGATGATTGTTTTCTCCAACCTTTCTATGATGGTGCAGGTGCATTCATAATCTTCATGCCTACCTAACATCACTAGGAAGACCAGTGCTTATTTAGGCACCGGGAACTGCTATATGCATGAGGATTTCTACTGTGCTGTAGGACCGAAGTACAGCATTAACAAAGATGATCAATTACAAAAAAAAATCTTCACATTCAAAAGGTTACTGTCACTTGTATGTTAAGCAGAATTTACATGGACAAATAATGCTTGGTCTCTTTAAGGGATATGCACATAGATAGCTATTGGGTTTGATGCAATCCAGCCAATGCACTACATCATGAAGTACATAAACTGCATAAAAGCTAAACAGACTTGTAAAACCATCTTACTTTTGAAAGTATCTTGTAGAACTCATTACTTGACGAAATAAGACTGTGATAAGATAGAGTATCTTTAAGGTAGTTTGAAGGCATTTAGTAAACACAAATTGTGGCATCACCATCTGTATTATGTTGTGTTAAAATATTAGCATACTCTGAGGAGCCTACATCCACCACTGAAAATGTAGAATATCCACCTCAGTTCCAGTTTGTTTATAGTCTTGACAGAATTAGGCTGATACCCTGCTGTGCTTGAGGCCAGTTAGTTCCATTTTCCAAATTCAGATGATGAAAACAACACCCAGGTACCTCTGCTGCTGTTTTCTTATCTGGCAAACTAAACTGCCCCTCTCCTCTCAGCACCAGCTTCCTTTCCTACTTGGACCGGTACCTGAAAACAACTAGTCTCTATTGCTGCTTACCTGCTTCCCCCAGGCAGGGAGCAGCTTGCCTCAGCTCCAGACTTTGTCAATACTGGTCTGCCAGAACTGCATAGAGATGTTTTACCAGGAACTTCACTTGCAGTCAAGAGTCTCACCAGGAAGAGGTTTGGCCCAGTCTTTAGATTGACTAGATGATGTGTCTTCACTCTAGTTCTACGCTTTTTAGCAGATTCCTGTTCCAAAGAATATAAAGGACTTTACATGCTCCTTTAATTGCAAAATTAATTTCTTAGTTACTAGGAACCACTTAAGACACTCTTGTTCACGTTAGCAAAGGCAAAAATATTGCATTTCCAGTATTCTGAACTGCCACAAATGCTGCAATTCCTAACTCACTGTTAGCATGAAACATAAGATTTAATGGCTGCAATGACAAAGGCAAATACTGAATGGGGTTGTTTCCATCATTTTGATATGTCTTGCCTCACATGTACCTCTGTGGTTAAGGATAGCTGGATTTTTATTCTTTACTATGACCTCAAGAACTACTATGACAGCAAGAACTACAATATAAATGACACCTTTTACAAATAATAAATTACTGTAAACTTTTTCCAACTTCAGTTAATTCCTAGAAGGTATCAAAATATATCTGGGTGAACATATTTGATATAAGATGATGATAGTGGTTTAGTAGACTATCTTTTTAAAAGAAAAACTTTTAATCTGAATTTCTTTTAATCTAGCAAAGAGAAAGAGGGCTGAGAACTGATGCTAGTAACAATCAAGATTTCTTTACAGCATATATTAAAAAAACCACCTCAGACACCACCAAAACAACAACAAAAAATCCAGTACCTTTCTGTAAGAATTTTCTTACTGGTTCAGTGATAATTTCAACATCTTCTTCTAGATCTCTTTATTCACAGTAAGTTTACATTCCAGTAGTAGTGTACCATTGCCACTTTTGCACATAATTTCTGATTTGAGAGTTGACAAACATTGTCAGGTCTGCAAAGATTTTCACCCTTACAAATATTCTCCCCTAATTTAACACCAGCAAAGTGTCCTCCTGTTACATTGTAAATTGATGTAGAAACTGAATGGTTTCTATCAGCCAAAGTGTATAGAAGTAGAAGGAACAATTTCTCCCACACAGTCTTTAAGCTTTCTGTACCATTTTAGTAGAGACTGGAATATCTGTCAAGACTAATTATTTTCTAAAAAAAAACCCCAAACCAAACCCAGATGATAGCAGCCATTATTTAAACTCCAGACATTGAAAATGTAATCAAATTTTAAGCTGTAGCTGTTTTTATGAGATTTTTACTGCTTGAAGTCAGGTTCTGTAGAACAAACACATTGCCTGTATTTTGTATGTCTACTTCACTTATTTGCTCTATAAATCCTTTTTTTTTTTTTTTATGGAAGAATCAGAAAATTGTTTACTTGAAATTTCTTTAATTTCTTGAATATGTTAATTGAATAAAGTCTATAGCTAATTGATATTGAAACACTAGAATTCATATTTAGTAAATCTGTAATTTCCTGATTTTGTAGTTGAAAATTATTAATAATTCCTGCCTCAATAATTAGCAGCATTCTGAAGACCATGTCCACAGCACTGGGAAAAATTAAGATCCTGTCTTTCTCATTGTATATAATAAGTAACACCTCTTTTGCCTGTACATGGAAGTTCATATACTTGATTCTTATTCCTTCTCTCCTTCCCTGTCAGTGTGCTTAGTGAAATGGTAATACTTCACCTTCCTTCCTTTGCACTTTCTATTTGCAGATTTCATTTATATACACCTCTATAAATTACATCATTTATATATGCATCATAAATAACAGTTTAAGAAATCATCTAGTAAACCTTAGTGGCTTGAATCTATTCAGTGCCTTCCTTAGACTCTACAATGATAAGAAACAAACAGACGTAAGTGTTTCCAAATAGCATTTGGAATTTGGGGTGATAAAAATAATGTGTTTAATAATAATTTCTTGTCTCATCTCCAATAATTTTCCTTTGTTTCTGAAATTGACACATAAAATATTAGAAATTCTGGGAAAAAACAAACAAACAAACAAACAAACAAACATAAGAGCTGATTTATTTTCCTGTAACTGTGTATCTCATACTATTAACTCCTTCAGATGATTTAAAAAAACTGCAACCTTTTTGTTTTCAAATAATACTTTAAATTACATAATACTCTAGGCATCATCATAATCTGTAATATAGTAGTGAAAGCAGAAGATGGTCTGTGACAATGGTTCAGTGATATTTGGTCCTACAGATACTATTTCCTACCCGAAAGCAATGAATAATTTAAAAGTCAATGGAGCAGAAGAGTAATAAAAAAGAATAAACTTTTCTAGCTCTTTTTAGACTATATCAGAATTAAAGAAGCCTTGTCAAGGAATGAACATACAAGAAGCAATACTTCTGAAAAGCGCATCTATGCCACTTGCCACTGACAGTAGTGCTGGGAACCAGTTTTATTGACCATTTCTTATGCTACACTGAGCAAACCAGCTTGTCTCCATGCTTCCATTCAGTAATCTGGGGATACTATTACTTAAAAGACTTACAGACAGGAAGCATAGTGCCTAAAGTGTATGAATTTAGTTATGCAATATTAATTGAATTATTAATAATTTATGTTGCACTAACTCTAGGACCACTGTCTGAAATCAAAATCTAGTCGTGGCAGGCACTTCACATAGAAGTACAGGGACTCAGAGATGAGACTAATCTAGACAGTAAGTGAAAACACAAGCAAAGGTGTAAAGTGGGACCACAAGGCTGCACGGCAGCATCAAAATGAATATTAGAACTTGATCTCCATCTATTTCCACCGATGCTCTATTACAAAAATGTGATCTTGTAATCTGATTTCTTTGCTAATAGCCATAGGCTGTCTTGAGCTACAAATCTGTCTCACAACGCTTGTTTTTGATATATCTCAGCTCTCTCAATTTTTTCTGATTGCATCTTGCTTTCTTCTTGCCAATCCCTTTATATCTGACAATTATTGCTACAGACATTCACCCCCTTAACAAACACACTCACATCCATCTGCATAGTTGGTTTCTAACTGATCCTCATTTATCTAATGGTTTGGCCTTGGATTCCTATTAGCTCAGCTCTCTAATGTTATAAAAGATCTTAAGTTAGACAAAGGCCTGGGGTTACAGCCAGTTTTCAGGGACTTCTGGTATGATCCTTGTACATCTTTAGTGTTTATGCCCTGGGCATGCGTAAACATTACCAATATACTCCTTTTCATTTGCTATTTTAACTGGCAAGTCTACTTAGAAATTCCACTGCTAGCAGGAAATGTTTCACACACATAATTTAGGCACTGCAGAGTCACACATCGTGGGAGACACATCATGAAATATGCCCACATGAATACCAGAAATGTGTACTAGTAAGTATGGATTTCTGCAATTTGATATTTGTAAAAAAATTTCTTCAGTATCAGAAATGCTCTGCTAGGAGCGTGTATGTCATAAGAAAGAGGCCTAATTATGCTAAAAAATATGATATTAAAACTCATAAAAAGTAGATACATCTTTAGTTGCACAAGAGTAAAGACCTTAAAGTATGCAATCTTTGAAATTGTTCCATGTGAAGGTGACTATGTGAACTTAGGATACGTTTTGCTATCCAAGTTCTGCGTGTACTGATTGTTTTTTCCTGCAAATAACACGCAATTCAGATCACCATCTCATATACCTTGTATACATTAGCCCAGGGGAGTTCCTGTGACAGAGAAAAGTGTTGCTATGGCAAGCATTAAATGGATCCCATATGCCATGGCAGCACCAAGTAGGGCCTAGCTTGGGCCAAAGAAATAGGCACTGTATATGGCTTACTGATTCTTTAAGCATTTAGTTATTTTCTACACTTCTAGCTAAAAGCAACTTGTTTTCTCACGTTAGCTACCATCTCTGCATATGCAGAACTCAGCTGCTCTAAAAAATTTATGTTGCAGCACATTGCCACTGAAGTGTAGAGTCTGCAAAAGATCAGCTGGCTGGAATCTTCAGTTATGTTTCATTCAGTCTTCCTTCTATCCATAATGAGTACAGAGTATATTGGACATTCTCCCTCAATGGTAAGATATCAATGTCCATTCATGTACAGTTTCCATATAATACTTAATTGACACCCCCAGCTTAGTCAAAATAATTTTACAAACATTTGTTTTTGGCTAACGTGTTTTTTATTGCCCTCAGACATCTTCTTTCCCCATTTGACCTATATTAAAGAACAAAGGTTCTTTAAATGATCTGAATTGTGTTTCACTTGTGTAAGGCAAAGTAAAATTCATTGCTCTTTACCTGGTGAATCACTTAGGTAGAATCAGTCAAAACACAGACTTTGAAATGCAACAGAAGAACAATAAATATTGGCAAAAAGGAGGGAGGGATCAAAACTTTTCTTCAGAAAAAGTGAAAAGGAAATGCATAATCATTATAGCTATCATCTTATATATGATCTTTAATGATTTTAGGGAGATAAGGCCTCTATGGATATGGATAACACTGTAAAATATGACAAATACATCCAGTAGCTTCAAAAAAAAAAAAAAAAAAAGGTAGCTTTGGAATGCAAACATGATGGAAAGACTCTTCTGAAAGTTGAGCTAAAAGATTCAATGAAACATGTCCATGAAAAATGTTGCCAATTATGCATCTGAAAAATTTTGGAGTCCACCATTTTGAAGCAGAAACTCAGAAACTTGAAGTTACCAAGAAAGGGGGAAAGGGGTAGTTAAAAGCCTGTCTGGTTAAATACTATGACCGATACTATTTAACAACTTCATTAATGGTATAGGTGCCAGGAGTGCACATTCAGCAAATCTGTAGACAATACAAAAGTGGGAGGAGAGGTCTATACTCTGTGCTGCCATCCACAGGGACCTCAACAAGCTGGAGAAATGGGCTGACAGGAACTTAGGAAGTTCAGGGAAGGGAAGTGTCAAATCCTGCACCTGGGCAAGAATAACAGACATTAGTACAGGTTGGGGGTCAACCTGCTGGAAAGTAGCTTCATGGAAAATGTCCTAGAGGTCCTGGCGGATATCAAGTTGAACAAGAGCCAGCGATGTGTTGATATAGCTACAAAGGCTAATGGTATCCTGAGCTGCATTAGAAGAGCTGCCAGCTGGTAGAGGGAGATGGTCCTTCCCTTCTGCACAGCACTGGTGAGGTCACATCTGGAGTCATATGTCCAGTTCTGGTCTCCCTAGTACAAGAGACATGGACATGCTGGAGAGAGTTCAGAAAGGGTCAATAAGATGATGAAGGAACTGAAGCTTCTCTTCTGTGAGGAAAGGCTGAGGAGAGATGGGCATAAGGAGCTGCAACAGGTCAACAGACACGAAGGAAATAGAACCTGGGATTCAATTCCAGTTGCAAA
>JANHFX010018616.1:18906-29750 GCA_027560015.1 Chloroceryle amazona | reverse complement strand
CCAAGTACAGGACCCAGCACTTGGCCTGGTTGAACCTCATACCACTGGCCTTGGCCCATCAATCCAGTCTGTCCAGGTCCCATTGTAGAGCCTCTCTACCCATGCACCCCCCTAAATTTGTGTCACCTACAAACTCACTTAAGGAGTCCTTGATCCAAATGATTGGTAAAGATATTAAAAAGAAGTGGCCCCAGTACTGAGCCCTGGGGAATACCACTCGTGACTGGCCACTAGCTGAATTTAACTCATTCACCACTACCCTCTGTGCTTGGCCATCCAGCCAATTTTTTACCCAGTGAAGCGTGGGTATCCAAGACATAAGCAGCCAGTTTCTCCAGAAGGATGCTGTGGGAAATGGTGTCAAAGGCTTTACTAAATTCCAGATAAATAACATCCACAGCCTTTCCCTCATCTACTAAGCAGGTCATCTTGTCATAGCAGGAGATCAGGTTAGTCAAGCAGAACCTGCCTTTCATAAATCTATTGTGACTGGGCCTGATCACCTGATTGCCCTGTACATGTCATATGATGGAACTCAGGATGATCTGCTCCATGAATTTCTGTGGCAACAAGGTCAGACTTAGAATCCTGTTGTTTCCTGGATCCTCATTGCAGCCTGTCTTGTACATGGGTGTCACATTTGCTAACCTCCAGTCCACTGGGACTTTGCTGGTTAGCGAGGACTGCTGATAAATGATGGAAAGTGGCTTGGTGAGCACTTCCACCAGCTCCCTGCGTATCCATGAGTGGAGCCCATCTCTCATAGACCTGTGTGTGTCTAAATGGTGCAACAGGTCACTCTTGGGATTATGGGGTCTTCATTTTGCTCTTCATCCCTGTCTTGCTGCTCAGAAGTCTGGGCACTCAGAGGACAACTGATCTTAGTACCAAGCATTCTGTACCTTAGCCTTTTCCTCATCTTGGTCACTATGTTCCCCCCCTCCACCATCCAATACAAGATGAAGATTCTCTTTAGTCTTTCTTGTTCTACTAATGTATTTTTTATTGTCTCTTATGGCAGTAGCCAGATTAAGTTTATAGATATGATCTACCATGATGTACAATTGAACTGAGTCAACTTTAAAAGAAATGGATTTTAAGACCACAAATATGCAACGAAATTCCAAGAAGCATATCTGAAACTCTTTAACAGAACCCAGAAATGAGTGGAAGCAGATGTGTAGCAGCTGGAAGGAGAATTAACAAAAAGTGAATGTAAAAGCATGCCATTGTATAATAAGGACTCTTGACTACAGCATTCTTTATTGGTCTGCTTTTTTACCATTTCCTTCTCTGATAATAGCCATAATTGTTGCTGGATTAACTTGTTCATCCTTACCCCCGTTCATTCAGTTGTTTTTTGCAAGATACTTTCCCAAACACTTCTTCTAAGCTAAAGGAGCCACTCTTTCCTATCCTGCATTTTAAAGCTATATTCTAGACCCTTATAGATCATCAAGCCTCCTTTTCCTGAATGACATTGAAGTTTGGCAGTGCTGCCTGCCGTTCTACTTCATAAAAACTAAAAAAGGCCAAAAAACCCAAACCAACCAACAAAACAAAACAAAACAACCAAACCCACCCAGTCCCCTTACCCCCCGAAAAAAACAAACCCAAACCCCCAAAAATCCACACTGCATATCCTAACTGTCCTTCCTTACAGGTTACAATTCTGTAATTTTTTTTCTTAATGTTAGCTGATGGGATTCAATCCTGGTATCTCTCTTATTAACACAGTGAAGAAAAATAATTTTGAGATGAAAACCAATAAGCAGCCCCAGCTACCATCAGAGAGGAAAACCTTATCGTCTATTGACTAAAAATACTACTTTATCCTAATATGCAAAGGCTGGAGTTTTGTCCCTCCCACCATGCTTCTCTATCCATTTGGATATTGCACTCTTTATAAAGAAAAATGAAGGGTGTATTGATTAAAAGAATCTTAAGACGTTTAAGGAAGAAAAGTAAAGAAATTTACCTGAAAGGAATCACACTCATGCTTATACTAATCTCATTTTTTGTGTGTTCTGGAACATTCTGATCTCTCACTTAATTGCTCCTGACTCATCACCAGTGAACAGATACAACAAAATCATTAATCATTAGACGGTATTCTCTCTGTATTATCATTTCTTTGTTTTAGAAAGATCTCATGATGATATGCCACTCAGTAGGAGATTTACATTTAAGCACATGTGAAACATGACTGAGTTAGGAGAATTAAGGCTACTGGGAACTTAAATAGTACAGAAAAATAAATATAATATAAAAAGATTGTGGGTGTTTCAAAATATGCACTGTTTCATTTCCAGATCTTGTTCTGCCCTCTCATCCAAAGCTGGAAAAACAACATAATCTATCACAAAGGAATTAGGTCATAACTTTTGAAGTTCATCACATGCAATGCTTTCCCTTGTTAGTGCTTCTTGGGACTTAAAATATGCAATATGCTAATGACACCAACAGCTCAGAAATGAGGGTCAACTCATCTATCAGAAATGGATGCTTTTCCACATATTTCCTCTAAAAGCGTATCTCACATCTGCTATAGTTACAGATATTATAGATGTGAGGCAAAAAAAATGTGTAATTGCCAAATGTACAGGAAGGCTAAAGATGTTTCAATAGTTTGTAAAGCTCTGGGTTAATCAGACTGCAACATGGCCCAAAACACAATCTGCAGTGACCTTACGAAAATGTAAAAGAAGATATAATTATGTGTTGTCTTCCCTGAGGAAGCAGATGACCATGGCCGAGATTTCACCAAATTAATTCAGTCCTTTCAGTCTAGAAATTGGTAGTAGGTTGATGTTGGATTCTCTCTCATTTTCCCAAAACAGCAGAAGATGCCACCACAGGTGAAGCAGTACCTCAACCACCACTATGTGTGGAAAAGGACAACTAAAGAAGCAGGCAGCAGCACACTCCAGCACTGAAAATACTCAAGCAGACATGTGACAGTCTGGAATCACATGTTTACTGTCAGCTCTATTTCCTCACTAATTTTTGTAAAAAAATCAGTCATCAGCTATTCCTTATAATATTTTTTTTTCCCTGGGTAGAATTACAGCCAAAAGTACATAAAGACAGTCTATATTTCATGGCATCACAGTTCTTTAGTAACAGGTGCAACTGTCTACATCAGTCCTTGAATATAAAGTTTTTTCCTTAACAGAGTGTGAAATCTACACCCTGAACCTTTGATGATGATGTTTTTATTTGGAGTTCTGAGAATTTGCTTTTCTTTTTCAAGATACCAGACTGTCACAAATTAATATTTAACATCACCATTTTTTGTTCAGAGCTAATAATATGGATATCCACAGTACTGCTACCTCCATGAAAACAACACTGGCTTATTGCATGCAAGAGAGTGTAAAAGGGCAGGCAGCAGAAACAGCAGGTTGAGTCTGACTGGAATTCAGGTGCCACACAAAGGTCAAGTTTCAGTTTTATTTCACCATATCTTTACATCTGGTACTTTACTGGAAACCAAATTAGAATATGATACATACAGTAACATCTCAAGGAAAAGGAACCAAAACAAAAAATGATAGATTCAGAAGCGATATATGAACCATTGAGCAGTTAAACCTAAGGTCCTATTTACAACTACAAGATCACAGAAGTCACAGTTATCCTCTTGCAAAATGATGGAAAATACCCTAACTCCTAAGCCTATCAAAACACACATCTCTAACACTTTTTTTCTGCAGCTTCCATCCTAGCGAAGCCTTCTCTTCTGCTTTGAAATGTCCACCCTGTAAAGTGTAAGTCCAGAAGAATGATATCTGTCACAGCCCAGAAGTATTTCCTAATAAATGAGCCAAGAAAAGCAGCATGTGGAAGGAGTCAGTAGAGAAGATGCCTAATACTTGATCTAATCTTGCAAGTAAATGGGGATCACCTGTCAGGATGAGTAATTCATAGACCTGGTCTAAACACCAGGCAGTCTGCTACAACTACAACTGCATGCAACACAAACTCCTGCAAAGCATTTTATAATTGGCAGAGTATATGGCTCTCCAGAAATGTGACAAGACACAGTGCGTTACATAAATGCATGCTGCTTCAGTGAGACCTGACTGTTAAATTGTCTAGAATTACTTCTGTCTTTCTGTAAAAGATTTCCTAATTATGACCAGATCCTTGGACTGACTGAGGCACATGCTCCAAGCACGTTTTTTTAAATGAAAGATAAAAATCTTCTTCTGCTAGATCTGATTATTAAACAAATAGAGCACTACCACTGTGAGAGTTGCAATCTTTCTTATAAAATATGCCAGAGCATACATCTGAGCATAATACAATATTTGCCTATTATAAATTCAGTATACATATCTACACCACAATGAATTTCTTTCCAAATCAGTTCCTAATATTGTTCTATCACCATAGGTTTTGGAGTAGAGCATCAATTAATAAAACAGTCTACACTGCTGAAAGTGACACGGAGGAGAAAAAGACTTAAATAGACTGCATGAAAACAATTAGAAAGCCAAACATAAACGATCTATCTGTAATGTCAGAGTAAACATGTGACCTACCACCAGTTGATGGGTGAGCAGACTGCCACTTAAAATAAGTAGATCAAGACATACAAAAATATTGATGCAGAGCAGCATATGCTTCCCCTCAAGAAAGCAACATCAGTTGTTTCTGAGAGAGAAATAGGAGTGGCAGAACAGGTCATCTCACATACTGTTCTGATGGTACAACACTGTGCAATAGACTTTCACCTATGTGAAAGCTCAAATAAGCTTAAATCTATACTATATGAAATGTACTGAATTAAATACATTAAGAACAGCCAACTGACCACCTTTTTAATATGTAGAAGTAATAACATATTTTTGAGGGTCACTGTGTTCTGTGAGAATATTTAAGTACACTTGAAGTACTACCTCTGTACTGCCTATGGCAGAAAATTTACAACATGAAAGATTGGGTATTCCTCTCACTAATGAGTCAGTATGCATGACACAGAGACACTATGTTTTAGTCAGGTTACTGTTACTTTTGATAGTCTCCATATGGACAAATAAAGAATAGGCATGAGGAAACAGCTATTTAAATGGTATGGTGGCATTATGTGAGCAATACAGAGATATCATCTGAGCATCTGGAGATGAGGTGAGGAAAACCAAAGCCTAGTAGTAACAGAATCCAGCATGCAATGACGTCAAAGGCAACGAGCAAGGCTACAATATGTAGATAGGTTACTAGGAAGGCTAGGGAAAATGTGGGTCCATTGCTGAATGAGGTGGGGACCCTGGTGACACAGAACATGGAAAAGGCTTAGGAATCGCAGGTCTCAGAGACCAGACTGAAAGTCTGGAGAAATGAAGACTTGCCCTTGGTGGAAGTGTATCAGGTCAGCAGATAAATGGTTAAGAAAACTGCTCACACTTAAGACCATGAGCACTAATGGGATGCACTCATGAATGCTGAGGGAGCTACCTGATGTCATTGTGAGGCACTCTCAATATTCTTTGATCAATCATGGTCATTGTGAGAAGTACCTGAGGATCTGAGAAAAGCAAATGTCACTCCTATCTCCAAGAAGGGCAAGAACAATGGGCATGGAACAATGTGCTGGTCAGCCTTACCTCAGTCCCTGGTGAGGTGGTGGAGCAACAAATCCTGGGAACCACTTCCAGGAACATGAAGGACATGAAGATGATCAGCAGTAGTCCACATGGTTCACCAGGGGTAATTCATGATTGATCAACTTAATAAAGATCTCTGATTAAATGAGTGAAGTAGATATTGTTTATGAGGATTCCAGTAAGGCTTTTGACACTGTTTCATGTAAGATCCTCACACAGAAGCTGATGAAGTACAGGTTGGAGGAGCAGACACTGAGGTGGATTGAAAGCTGGCTGAATGCCTGAGTCTAGAGGCTGGACATCAGCAGCACTAAGTCAAGCTGTAGGTCAGTAACTAGCAGTGTAGCCTAGGTTTAATACTGGGTCCAGTCCTGCTCAATATCGGTATCAGTATGATAGGACTGAGTCTCAGCAAGTCTGATGATGATCCAAAACTGTAAGGAGTGACTAATACACCAAAGGGTCATGCTGCCATCCAGATGGACTTCCATGGGCTGTAGAAATGAGCTGACAGGAAACTTACAAAGTTCAGGAGAGAAGTACCAAGTCCTACCCCATGCACCTGTACATGCTGGGAAAGAGCAAAGGTCCTGAGTGTGCTGGTGGAAACTGTTTCCATAGGACCATGAACCTACAAAGTGCACTTGATGAAAAGAAGAATAATAACAACTAAGGCTACATTCAGAGGGTGTTGCCAGCAGGTGAAGGAAGTGATCCTTCCTCTCTACTCAGCACTGGTGAGGACACACCTGGAGTACTGTGTCCAGTTCTGGGCTCCTCAGTACAGCACAAGGAAAACAAGGATGTCCTGACAGCCGCCTGAGAGGGGCTGCTAAGATAATGGGGCAAATGCAACTTCAGCAAAATTATAGACAATACAAAACACCAGAGATACACCAGATACACCAGGGAGTTGTTCTGCCCTCCAGAGGGACCTAGAGAGGCTTGAGACATGAATAGAGAGGTGTCATGGTTTAGGGTCAGGGCAGCTGCTTAGACCTTATAACAGATGCTCTCTGTTAACCCCCCTCTCTCCCCAAAGAGCAAGAGAAAGGGAATAAGGGAGAAAGAATTAGTGATTAGGAAAGGAAACCAAAACAGCTTTAATGAGAATGAAAATAATAATAAAAATGAATATATAGAAATATACACAAAAACAGCATTAAACCCATTCCCCCTGATGCTAATTATGTCACCATCACCACTGATGCTGTGGAGCAGGCACCTGGCAGTCCCAGACTGGGCTCCACAGCAGACAGGTGCTGGATTCTGGTACCAGATTCAGGAATATACAGATCAGGATCAAAGGCAGAACGGACAGAGTCCTCCTCAGATGCTGTGAGGAAGGAACCAAAGGAGGACCTGAGCCAAGCCAAGCAAAGCTGGCAAAGCGGGCCAAGAGGGCAAAGAGAGGGGTGAGACCCTTGTGATCACTCGGCTTTATACTGAATATGACAGATATGTGATGGAATACCTTGTTGGTCAGTTTAGGGTCACCTAAAGGGACTGAAGCATTTCTTCTGTGAGGAAAGAGTGAGAGAGCTGTCACTGTGTAGCCTAGAGACAAGAAGGCTCAGAGGGGGATCTTGTTGACGTATACAAGAACCTGAATGGTGAGTGTGAAAAAGATGGAGCGAGGTGGTGCCCAGTGACAACAGGCAATGGGCAGAAACAGAGGACCTTCACTCCAAACATAAGGAAACACAGTTTCATTATGAAGGTGCATGGGAAGTTGATGAATCTCCATCCTTGGAGATACTTCAAAGCTGCCTGGACATGGTCCTGGGCAACTGGATGTAGGTGGCACTTATTGAACATGGGACTTGCACCAGATGATCTCCAGAGGTTCCTTCCAACCTCAAGCATTCTGTGATTCTGTGGTATCACTGGGATGAAGTAGAGACTAGTTTTGTGAGTATAAGATTTTAAGCTGTTTTTTTTTCCTCTCTGCACCATTTTTTCAAGAGCATATATCATGTGAAAACATATGTCATTATATAAAATTGTTCCTTTTTTAAAGGATATATACATGTAGACATTCTTAAAAAATAAATTCACAATGTTTCTTGTAAAAAGCCCTGGCATGTTTATATACACTCACTTGTGCATAAACCTACCAGCAGAAAATATGCATTTACTGTTTAAGAAATATATGAAGAATCTCTCTCAAAACCTAAGAATTCTTCAAAAAGTATATTATATATTATGTCTTCACGATGACTTTTCTCTTCCTGGATTTGTATAGCAGAACATCCTGGACAACTCTGATGCCAAAGCATCTGAAAAAAGCTGTCTTGAACTTCAAGTATATTAAGACATCTTTAGTTAGTTAGTTTAGTATTCATGTACAACCACAGATAAATGTGCAAAATGTGAATGCACCAAGCCTAGAGTTTAGAAAATATCTTTCAGAGGGCATCACTATCCCTTTACAAAGTGTATTATATACCTTTGCAAAGTTTCTAGAGGTTTGTATTATCTCAACTAGGTATTATTCTGAGTTTGTACTAGTTTAAATTTGGGTAGCTGAGAGCTAAAGACATCGGTGGTTCACACATTTTGCAGTTGCCTGACAGGGAGATTACTAAGGTCAGGTAAAACAAAGATCTTTAACATAGTGGATCTGTGCCAGTAATTACAGAAATTTACTGTCTTACTTTTTATTAAAGAGATATTTGATAGATTCATTGAAGCTCAAAAAGTACATTTTTACAGCTTCATATAATAAAGAAGTTTATTGTTTTGGCTTGTACTACAGCATTTATGTAAATAAAAATAATGAATTAATAATTTTTCCTTTACCTATATATGCATGAATGTGATAAAATTCTGGGAAGTTTTGGCTCTGCAATCTAATGCAGTAGATAAATGTCTTCTAACAGCATTGAAATCAAATCTCAAACAGAAAACAAGGAAAGTTAGTTTTCAGAATGAATACTAAACTTGCAATGTCCTCTCAATTCACCAGTTAAAGAAAACTTTGGAGACTGTTTCCATCCTTCCTGTATACCTAGTTTTCCAAAACATACTTCCTGAAAAGTATTTTAAAGATGTGCGTAAAGAGGTGTTGGCTTCATTCCTACCTACAGTATCCTTAAATAAAGAGAACCTTTTGTCATGATGGCAAGGCAGGGCAGTTACGGGAGTCCTGTGAGGAGTGGAGAAAAGCATGGTGCAGAAATGTGACACAGTACATCACACCATTCTCCTTACCCTCTAAGAAACTGCAGTTTTTCTCATTAGTTTGCCAAAAATATGATGATAGTAATACAGTCACTTCCCACACATGAAGAAGAACACAGGACTTTTCTTCCAATGTTAAGACACAATTGTCACAATGTTCCTGCCACCTGCTAAACTTGGAAAAGTCATCTGACTAATGAATTCCATCAGTGGAGACACTTTGATCTTTCTTTTCCTTCTAGCCCACCACAAAAATCTTCATCAAAAGAAAATAAATGTTCTAGACATGAGAAAGGTGAATTATGTTTTTTAGATTCTGCATTTTAGTAGCAAATGTTGGACATGACTTCAGGGAAGAATCCTTGTCCAAAACAGACAACTCCCTCTTCTCCTCCCCCTCTTGCCCTGCCACACCAGCAGCATATACTTTCAAACAAAGAGAGAGTTCATCCACTGCCTAACATTTCATGTAGTTATTCTTTCAAATGTAAAGCTAGTAAAATAAAATAGTGATATGATTTTGAGAAGTTTTTGTGTTCACTTTCATACTCAAATGAAGAGGTGTGGGTACAAGAAAATAGTGAATAAAACGCTCTAAGTATTGTTTCACAAGCACTATTGCTAGAGATGGTAACAGAAAAATCAAGGATAATGTCTAAAACTTGTATTTCTCACTCTTGATGACTCTCCCAACACAGATTTTTAATCATAATGTTTCTGTCCTATCTCACAAAACTTCTACCCATTTAGATAAATAGTATGCAGCTATTTTATAATTGCAGTTGATATTTGTGAAGTTTCATAATTTTATCTTCAGGATACTTAAAACATCATGTGCCATCATTCCTTATGGTTTCAAAATAAGGGTGTTTTCCCATTTCCCTGTCCTCCCAAAATACTTTAAAAACATCCTTCGAATTGCAGAAGAAAATCAGACTAAGATTATATGATGGCTAGTTATTTTAAATCGGTTCATATTCACAGAAATTTACAAACGCTTCTGACATGTATATACACAATTCAGATCTGGAAACAATTTTGGGATACATTAGGTAGATCAAAATGTTTATGTACTATAAAGCCCACTAACGCTTTTCTTAGAGGCTAATAAGCTAACAAGCTACTTGCATTAAATTATAAATTTCTAATATGTTCATTTTATTATTCATATGCATTTGTTTCTGATAAACTTACAGGTGGATACCTTGACAAACTTCCTGGTAAGGTAGAACATAAAGATGGGACAGCAAAGATGAAATGAAAACAATTCATACATCGTGAACTAGTAGTCCTTATGGGAACAAAATATAACCATTAAAAGTCTTTCACTGAAAAGAGAAAACAAACCCAACAGTATATTGATAGCAATGGAAATTTCTTTCTTAAACTTCAGAAGAAATAAAGGAATTCTTTTGAATTCAGATTCTCTCCTTGGCTACCACCTATTCCTCCATTGTTTTTCTTCCTTCAACGAGAAGATGGGGAAGAAGAAATAAAATAGTAAGACTATTTAATGCCTTTGTTTTTAATTCAAAATCCAGTAATTATTTGCAAAAATGACCTTTTGTGCCTTCCACTTTTAATCAGCTTTAATAGCCCAAGTACTAAGCTTCTTTATTATATAATAATCATTATTATATCACAAATATGAATAGTCCTTATCCAGTCAGATTTTGCGCCTTTTTTTGTGACTATGGAACAAAATGGATTTAAAACAAGTCATTCATAATTTACACTGTTGCCAGGGAAAGGAAACTGAGATTCATGAGCACAAGCAAAGTTATGAATTAAATAAACCATTTACTTAAAATCGCTTCCTCTTGAATTGCAATTTGCTTGGAGCTAAATGAATTAGTTTCTAGTAGTGACACTGTTCTTTCTACTTTAGTGCTTTTCAATTGTTCATTTTCCGGTAAAGGGTGGAGATTTTCCCTGGTTCTTTTTTTGTTGTTTATATATTTATAAAAACACTTTTTATTATCTCTTGCAGTGGTGGCCAGGCTGAGTTCTAGCTGAGCTTTTGCCTCTCTAATGTTCTTTCTACATGACCTA
>JANHFX010018616.1:0-14718 GCA_027560015.1 Chloroceryle amazona | reverse complement strand
CGCCCACCCCTCGTTGCTGAATTAATAACATGCACCGGATCGCCCATAGCAAGTCGTGGTTCTGCTCAGGGTAGAACAAAACGAGCAGTCGAAGATACCTGAACAACCCCAAAATGTTGACCTGGTTACCTCCAAACCTCTCTTCTGTTTCAGAAAGATGTTTATTAATATGTGATTGGACATACCCAACCCATGATGACCATCTGTGGGCTTGAATGCTCTGTCAAATCCTGCATCTTTCTTCTATATTGAAATCTTCAAAGCATTTTTGGCACATACACAGATTTAAGAATAGCATTAATAAAATTACCTATCTGGTTTGATTTCTTTTGTGAATGAAGGTTTGTGTTTTTTTTTTTCATGTGAACATAGGGTTGGTAGGTTACATTCTCCTTGATCTTCTTACATTCCTGTATTGCTTTCAGAGTACTTTTGCACATGTAGCTTGAAAAGTCTGATATTTATTTTCTGAGCATAGAAATATACGTATCTTACTATGTGTGCCCAACATGGCAGCCTTTTTGTTCCTAGATTTGTTTCCAGTTTAATGAAGTAAAATATATTCAGTCTTGAATAGCAAATGAACATGAAAAGTAAAGTGTAATCTAAAATGATTACATTATTACTGAAATATGTTTTTCGTTGTTTTTTTTTTTTTTTTTTTGTTTTTTTTTTTTTTGTTTTTGTTTTTGTTTTTTTGTTTTTGTTTTTGTTTTTTTTTATCACGAAAGTCAAACACTTTAGATTTTCACCATGAAAAAGCATACCGACATGACTGGCACCTGAAAAACTAAAACATTTTGGAGTCAGTACACATGCAGATATGCCAACATGATGGAGCAAACTCAAGGTGGAAGGTTTCTTTTTTTTTCAGATTACTTATAATAAGATCAAACTTAGCAACAAAAGGAAGATTTTCAGAGAATGTCCTAAAAGCTGCACAGGGAAACATATGCAACAGTGGTCACTGGAGACATTTTGCTCCACACTGGGATAAGCACTGCCATGGGTATGATCCTATACAGAGTAATGTTTGGCACAGTAGTGGCTGGAAAAGATTTCTGTGTATCTTAAGTTTTCTAGGTATAATAGAATTTGTATGGATTTTAATTATAATCATTAATATTTTGCAAGGCAATCTCTTTCTATCATAGTCTTACATTCGTAATTTTGTACTTGGAATAACCAGGGTTAACAGGTCATTAACTTTAGCATAGGCAAAGAACTCTGCATATCTTTCACATGATCTAGTGAAAGATGTCCCTGTTCATAGCAGGGGCATTGGACAAGATGATCTTTGAAGGTTGTTTCCAACATAAATCATTCTATGATTCTACAGGTCCTATACAAGTAACACACAGCCACCTTTCAACTTTTGTTGGTTGAATATGAACATCTTGCAGGCAGTCCTACCAGAAAATAAGAGTAAGTTCTAGAAGATAACGCTTCAGTTTGTAAGATAACCAATCTACCTACAAATTGGATCTGCAAATGACCTTTATTCATCACTGCTGCTAGGCAGAAAAGTTATAAATATTAAAAGAAACCTGACTTTTCCATTTCTCAGTGCTACTCTGTGCAGATAGAGCACCATCAAAATCTGTCTCTTAAACTACAGGCCATACAAGGCCAACAGACTCTACCTACAATGTGTGAAATTTGTTTGGAGGTGTCAGTTCAGTTGTCAGATATGTTTTACAGTGGAAATAAGTGAGACTGATGCCAGAGTTTAAACCAAGTGGGTAACAAACAAATCTTTCAAGATAAGAGAAAGGGTAAACCTAAACCTGCAAAGACATCTAAAAGTACTGTTGAGTAGAGCTTCTGTGCTCTTTCACGAGAACTTTTACCTATGTAAAATTTAGATATGAAGTTTGAAATTCTATTCTATCATCCTTAAAAATGAACATACTGGGCAGACAATCTTAGCCTGAAATATGAAGAGCAGTTAGCCAGAAATTCTGCCCATTCTAAATAACCACAATAGCTACTTACTCCCCGAGCCTGCCTGTATATGGCATATAAAATACACATCTCATCAGCTCAGTAGCTGTCTCTACAGGACAGAACCATTTATTTTTTGATTGAAACTTGACATTTATCATACTGTTTGAACAATCCTGGTGACAGTTTGGAAAGAAATTTGCTGAGCTTTCTGTCAGTAATCCGTGTTAGCACAGCAGACTCTATTAAAACAGAGCCAGAAAAAAAATATGTATTGAGTGTGAAAGAGGGACAAAATAAGTTCTTTTTAATTAAATCTGTCAATTTTTCAAAATGTTCCCAAGTCAATCCATGAGACATGAAAAATCTAAAGTAATGGTTTATAGGTTGTTTACCAATGCTGACTTTAGGAGAAATGTGAACAAGCAAGCCCTTTTTATCCAAGAGCAATTACAAGCCATTGCATACACTCCAGAAAAAATGTCTTTCCAAAACCATTGGTATACTACTGGTTTCTTTTATCTGCAATTTAATTTCAACACCATGGAAGAAACATAAGTGAATCACAGTTAACACATAAGGCAGTGCTTGTCTAACTGGTCTTCACTAATGCAGAATGCCTACTGCAAGACAAGTCAACAAAAGTACTAAGACTGGAAGAAAGAACAAAGACTAGGATATGTTTGAAAAAAATGTTTGGGGTTTTCTTCCACAGCCAAAGTATACTAGATGAAAATTAGTATGTTCACATGACTTTATATAGTATCTGAACATGACTCGCCTCATCCAGAAAATTTCAAATTCCAGTATACCCTACAGCAGAGCTCAAGACCTAAATAATTCATTGTGAATGTAATGTCTATGTGACTTCATGTCACAATTATTTCAGTTCTAGCTAGCAAGAAGGTGACAATATTTAGAGAAATCTCAGTATTTTTAGTGCACTCAGTGATGCTAAGAAAGTAAGAAATATCTCATGCTTTTTAAATTTTAGAGTGTAACTATTTTAAGTTCTTTTTTCGGGAGTTGGGCATTTTCATTACTGAAGGAAAGATTTGCTGTGATAAAGTGTGAAAGTCTTCCAGGCAACTGAAGAAGAGAAAATTTTTCCACTTAGAAAGCGGTCAGAAGTGTTACATTATATCATTCAGCATCACAGTACTTTTGGTTTCCTATTCAGAAATGTGTGTACTTGAGTAAAGCTATTTATGCAATCTCCTTTAGTAGAGTGAATATGCATTCACATGAATGATTACGTATTAAGGTGTCTTATTTTTGTAGAACCTCAGTCACTCTGCTGGTACAATCCAGACAGAGATATTTACTCATATTTTTTTGCCTAACTGCACTTTAGCAGAACACACAACATAAGATTTATCTTTTAAAAAATATTTTGAATTTTTTCATGGATAGATATCACAATACTTGTTCACATAATTAAATTTTAATGTAACTTCTGGTACAGGTAAAGCCTACAACACTAAATTCTGAGGGTAAAATCTTAAAACAGAGGTTTGGTGGTTCACTCAGAAAGCATACCATCCATGCTCCATACTCTGATTATATCTCCATCAGAATATTCTTCCTATCTTTACCTGTACAACTTGTTAAAAAAAAAAATAAAAAAAATCCTGCCTTCTTGCACTTTTTCAAGCCTACTTTGTTGATACCTTTAAGTTACATAGACCCTAAGGACACTGTTATCAGATTAATCTTTGGCTTTTTTTTACTCCGTTAATTCCTACAGAAATGCTGTAGCAGTGTTTCAATGACATTTACACAGGCCTTTATAGTGGGCTCTCCACTTTTCTCCCACAATGGAAGCAATCTAAAAAGTGCTTTCAAAGTAGTCAAGCACAAATAAAGCAGAACTGCATTTACTATTTTACAAGTCTAAAAGACCTAATCAGGTTTTGACTAATACATAATTTTATTTAGATGCTGCATGGCTTTTAAATTTACTGGTTTTTGAAACACTTCACTGTTATATTTCCACGCATCTTCTGATCTCACTTAGCACATGGACTTCATAAACAGAAATTTTCATATATTCTCTTCTGACAAGCTCATGGAAAAGAGTAAAACAAAATGAAATCAGATGAGATTTTCTGAAGCAGGTATCCTACAGTTTGTAATTTTTTTAGTATTCCTAATAAGGGATGTGAGTCCACATACTATAGCAAAGCTCAAGATACACTTAACCTATTTACAGTTCAAAATGTGATACTCTTTGGCAGCACAGTGCTGGGAATAGACAAACTCTATGGCATAGCAGGGACTTCTGGTAAAGCCTTCCTATTTTCTTTGAGTTTACCACCTTTCAGTGATTTGTTGATAACAGATTCACTGTCTCTGATAGTAATACATATATATGCATATATGTTCTATTCATTCATCACCAGCCTGCTTACCAGCAAAGTCAGTATTTTCTTAAACAAATAAGTTCAAAGTAATAAAGATAATTATTAATAGTGGGAAAATATTCAGCAGTAGTATGGCAGCTGCATTAAAACTTTGGACCTGAAATGCACTTAAACAGTCAATGAGCTTGTCTGTTACAGCTGGAGATCAAACAATAAAAAATTATGCACATTCACAGTAAATTAAACATGATAGTTTAGTAAACTTATCCTCTATCAACACAAAGAAATGTAATTTAACTCCTATGTATATAAGCTGTGTTTCATGCCAGACAATAAAAAGAGAATTGAAGAAATATGGTGATCCCTGATTCAGTGTCAAACCTGAATTTCAAAACTTTCATGCTAAGTCTTGAGAAAATCAAAACAAAATAATGATTTTATAAATAATTTAGACAAGTCCAAGTAAAAATCTCTGCAGATCAACAGCTTCCAATAAAATTTAAGTTCACCAAGAAAACTGATAGTGTTTGGCACTGCTCTAAATTTTAATATGTTTTTTTAAAAACAGACGTATATAAGGTGTGCCATTATGGATGTCTGTTTTTCAGTTGTTGTGGGGTTTTGCTTGTTAGTTTGTTTGTTTGCTTGCTTTTTTTGTTTGTTTGTTTGTTTGTTTTTGTTTTGTTTTGTTTTGTTTTTTTAGTAACATCTCATGTTATACCTCTGATTATTTTAATCCTTATTAACATATATATATATTAAAGGATGTATAAAACCATTAGAACGCTATCTCCACACACCTAACATTAGGCAAGACATGGACCTTGACATGATCCTCTGAAAATAATGTTAGAATGATTTGATTTTACCTCTGAGGTTTCTGTCTCTAAATAAATGGAGTTACTTGTTTCATATTTTGCCAAATTTATCATAAATCTTCTAGTACATATTATGTGAAGGCATTTGGGCAGAAATTTAAAATTCAAATGTGTTCTTTAGGAAAATTAGTTGTTCATATAAGTGAGGGAAAAATAAATGATTTCTGACACCTAAAGATGTACAGGTGAGTGCTATGTAAGTTTAGAGAGGCAGTTTGCCAGATCGCATGAACTGAAATTTCTGGTACAAATCCTAAGGTTTTCTTTAGGCAAACATTGCTAGAACTTGAGACTTATTTACCGTTCTCTATTGGTTTGGTGACATAAATAGATATTGAAGGTGCTTAATCTTCAACCATTGCATTCACAAGGCTTGTAAAGACTAACCTAATTATTTAAAGAACTAAAGCTGCACTGACTGCATGCCTTGAATTCTTGGAACACCCATGAAATCCTGTGAAACACAAACCTTGCAACTTGTAAGATGAGAATACTCCCTAAATTCCTTTTCTTCAATGATCTGAACTAGAAACTCCTACCTTCTCAGGTGAAATGTGGGTGCATTAACATCTTGTGTCAGTATACGCTGTGCTCCTATTAAAAATGTGTTTGCCAAAAGGTAAGGGTTATTACTTTACCTACAAAGGTATCTTCAGTCTACTTAACTAAATATATATTTCACTGGAAAAGATTTTATAAGCTGTAGGATTGAAAGCATGAACTGTGCGATCTGGATGTTAACAAATCATTGTGAAATGACTAAATGACTTTCCTGTATAAAAATAGTAAATTGCATACTTCAAGGGAAATTCATGCATCTCCATAGGTTAGAAGATCTGAGGGCTCTTCTACTTAGGTGCAGCTGTACAGTTGATCAGAAGAGAAAGTTCAAACAGGAACTACTCCCCATTGCTGGGCTGGGCCTGACCCCACGTGCGCTGCGTGATCCATCACCATCCCAAAGTGGGTTTGGTATAGAGTTCTGTATCCTTCTGCCCTAATACTCCTGTTTCTGTTCTTCTCCTGTTATTAATTAGATTTGTTATAGTCTTAACTTCCAATCTTGTGTGAGGTATTTTTCTTTTTTTCCTTATTCCCCTTTCTATGCTCCCCTGAGAGGGAGGGGGGAAGAGGGCCAATCCTGCTCTGTTTTTCATGTGGGCTTCTCCTGAGCATTAAACAGAGACAGAACAGGATAAAACTG
The DNA here is from genome assembly GCA_027560015.1 of Chloroceryle amazona. Classification (NCBI taxonomy): domain Eukaryota; kingdom Metazoa; phylum Chordata; class Aves; order Coraciiformes; family Cerylidae; genus Chloroceryle; species Chloroceryle amazona. The sequence continues at coordinate 8,329 of JANHFX010018616.1, read as the reverse complement.
TATCAGTCATCAGATGCAACTGAGCCATCTCAAACAATTCTTGCACCAATAAGGGAGAAAGGATAACTTCCGCTGAAGTGCCTTGAGAGTTTTTTACCTTAAGTTTCCTGGAAAAAAGTATAAGCCCTTGGAGGCACTTGTCTCTTTTTCTTTTCTTTCAAATGGGAAGTGGAAGTTACTCAGTCTCTGTGCTGACTGAAACTGCATTGGTGTCACGTGAAGAGAGGTTGTTTTCTAGGACCCAAGGCTCAAAACCAGTTAGGGCTTTCTGCATTTAAGCTCTACCATTAAAGTTTTTAGAAGCCAATACAGAAACAGAAGCATAATCATAGAATAGTGGCCTCATAATCTGTAGCAGACAGTCCTACATATCTTGAATTTGAGATTCATGTAGCAATAGAGTACAAGTAAACTACACTACAGTAGGTGATTCTTGAAAGGAAGAGTGTAAAGAAACAATGGAGTACTGTATCTTACTTAAATGGAGATTGATGTAAGAAAAAAGTCTCCTAAAAATCATTATAAAAATGTACAACAAACTACTACAAGATAAACCTGGAATCAGTTTGGTAAGCATCTGTTGAATTAAAATTAACGGAGAAATAATTGGCTTTTTTATATTTATAAGCATTATTCTGGATTTTTGAAAAAATGTTTGTAGAAATCTTTGCTGATTATGTAAGATGACGTAAGAGGAGTTATTTCTAAAGAACAGGATAACCATTTAACAGCCCTCTCCTATCATATGTATATTTTTTGCTTTCTGTTAAGTCATTTATTATTTAAAGAAAAAAAATTATCTAGAATTTCTTGTCAGATATCATGGACACAACTCAAAATCCCCTGTCAATCAGTCAAATTGAGATGGGCCACAGCATTATTTGCAAGTGTTGACTGCAGAAGTGTCAACTTCTCTGAGAAAAGTCTGGATCCTAATACTGAGATCATAAATTCAACAGGCATTCCTCAGAGTCTTCTCCCCACAATGATAAGGAATCAATTTTTTTAAGTTTTACCTAAAATTAGGGATGATGCCTTGCCACTTCAGGACCTGGATTTGTTCCTGCTAAAATTAACTGAAGCAGATGCAGCCCCTCATTTTGTATATTTGCTACTAATAACTGTCAACTAATGAAATGAAAATAAACCACTATTCATAGTTTGAAGAAATGTATTCGAGAACTTTCCTATCTGCAAATATAATCTACAGTATCTACAACTAACAAGTTGGTTGTGCATTTACAGTAAGCATTTGACATGCTGTAGGTGTTATTATCAAACACCTAGAATTGCAAAGTTATTTAAGGAAGATTAACTGTATCTCTGCAAAGACTTTGAACTTTGTTATGGTAATATTTAAAGACAATCCCACATGACATGCATGCTGCTGCTTGCCTCATTAAAAACTTATACTCTAACCTTCTGGGAATGATCTTATCTTTACGTTATCTCCGGTCTGTTCATGAGCCAAATGTTTCAGTGCAAAATATTGATGATGCTACAAAAACAGGGAACATTCTAGTTGGAATTTCTTCTATTTATTTTCTTTAATATTAAACATCAGTGTGTCAGATTGAGAAGCAAGGGAAGACTGTGAGTTTCTGGCTACTGTGGCATTTTGCGTATGAATTATTAATGAAACAAAACAAATAGCTAAGACAGACAAAGGAAATAAATCATCAAGCATTAGTCTACTGAAACCAACAAGCCAAACATATCGTATCTGCATTTACTTCTGAAATTTTATTAATTGGTACCTTCAGCCTCTCTGACATAATGACCACTGAGTAAAACCCTGTCCCAGTGTAGTCAGCAAGGTTTTAAAAACAGAAGGTTGCAAAATCATGACTAGAAATAAGAAAAAGTCAGACTGGTGTGTTTGTGATCTGTACCAAGGCAAGCAGTAGAAAATATAATGGTGAAATACAGAAAGCAAAAGGATAAAACCCCTCTCCTGTATTTGAGATAAATCAATACAACTTTGTAGATAAAAATGTGTCTAAAACATGGTAGAGTTTTGTCACAGATTCAATGAGAAGGTGGGTGAGCTGATAGCATCTAGGAATATTGTGGAGAGTTTTAACAAATCTTTTGCAAAGCCTCCAAAAGAAACAAAGCTGTCATGAATTGGAAGAGAGTCTTCACATTCACCAGTGTTGAGGTATGAAGCAGACATCACAATGGGGGAAAGGTTACAGGTGCTGTAAACAGTTTAGCATACTGAAAAATGACAGAAAAGGAGATGATATACAATACAGAATTATCCAAAACACCATTCCTAATGGAAAATAGGGACTTCCCATAACACCAAATAAATTGGCAATGAAATGGTAAATGTAATGTAAAAAGTAGACAGTAAGACCAAGGGAAAAGCACAAGTATGGGTTCTGACTCAGACATTCCCTTTCAGAAAAGATCTCCAAATTCTCATGGGTGTTTCCTGGAAAAGATAATTCAGCAGCAAGCCAGAAAGTCAAGCAGAACCTTACATATTATGAGGAAAGCATTTAAGAACAAGACATAAAAAGTTGTATGGCTCTAGACTTCAAGAAAGATATAGGCTAATTATAAAAATATAGAGAATGATAATGAAAATTATTACAGGTATGAAATATTTTTATAGTACTACATATTGTAAAAGACAAAGCATCTCCATCTGAGACAAATAAAAGGAGAGAAAGAGGGAAAACAAGATAAAAAACTTCAAGCATTATGAATATTGTTGAGAGAGATCAGGGAATGGTAATTCCTTATTTCTCCTAAAAACAGTTAGGAATTAAGATTTTTGCTGCAAGAGTAAAAACAAAAAAATCCTCTTTCCAGTAGAGTATTATTTAAACTGTAAAGCCTATTGACACAGCATGCTAAAGGAATTAATTAAAGATGGAGGAGTTAAAAGATGAATTAAATGATAGTTTTTGGAAGAAGATAGTCAATAGTTCTAAGCAAAGTAGCTAAACCACACTGCTCAGGAAGATGCTCCTGACTGACTCTCTAAATTGCTGTCTACCATAAGCTAGAGGGTATATAAAAGAAAATAGTTTTATAGTTCCCCTATTTCTAATATATTTTCCTTTTGCATGTACTGCTGCTGACCATTTTCACACAGAACATCCTTCTTGCAGACATTCAAAGGTCTTATAACTCTGACAATTACCACGCTGAATTAGAAATCAAGAGATCTCAATGCTAGTTCTGTCCCTTTCCACAAACTTTCTGCACCAAGGTCTCATTTTCTTCTTCATCTTATTGGAATCCATGGACTGTGATGTGATAGCTCTAAGTCAGTTTTGCGTGTCATCTTATTGCTCAGAGTTTCTTTGTCTATTCCATCTGGAGAAGTTGCTAAAACACACTGTAAAATGTTGGACAGTTCCTAGTCCCTTAATTGTGATGTCCTTAGGTCAAGGCACCCATTATAGTCTAAGAGAGGCTTGGACCTGAACTACTCCTAAAAAGCCATTCCACTTGGTGATAATTAGTTCTGAGGTCCAAAATAGATAAGAATGTCTAAGAAATATCTAGAAGGCTTTTTCTGAAGGTGTGTCATCAATTTCTAACAGATGCCTTCTTGAAGAAGGGAGTTCAGAAAAAAAATAAGGGGCAGATGATATAAGACAAACCACAAGGTGAGTTGGTGGTGAGGTGTGTGAATAGTCTCATGTTCTCATTTTTATTTGTTTCTGCAAGTGCAGCTTCCTGTCTAGCACTGTACCTTTTCAAGAGAACCTTCATTTGCCAAAATAGTATGTGCTAAACAGACTGTACTATTAGGATGAAGATATCTCCAGTTTGCAACATAAAATTGTTTTGCAGAAAGGATTGTTTCCTTCACATCTCACAAACTAATGAAAATGGTAGCAAACAGATTTCTAAAGATCCATCAACACACATTCAGAATGCTGGTGTAATCCAGAAATATTAATATTCAATATATACATGCTATAGACATTTCACTTCATGCATGTGATGTCACATAAACAGAAGCTGTATCAGTACTTTTTTAAATCAAGTAACAGCTTTATTCTTGGTTCAAAATTTTTTATCAGTTCAAAATTTCTCACTCATGTGAACTATCAGTGAGCAGGTTAAGGATAGCCAGCACTCCTGACAGAATAAAATACAAATCCATTGCTTCAGTAAGAATTAACTTTGGAGCTTTTAGCAACATAAAAGACACACCAGAAATTTGGCACTGTCAGTGAGTTCTGACACAGTAAGCAAACAACCCTACTACAAAAATTTATACATAAAATTGCCTGAAATATCTGAAAACTCTGCCATATACAACATTTTAAATTTATGGGGAAATAACTTCAACAGCATTACTGATGTGCTGTGAGTTCTGCTTCAGTAGTGCCAGAAGGTGTACCATTACAGATGTGATTATATTGTGTGTTAGCCCTGGATCAGTGCTTGGAGTTTGGTGCTAATTCCTCCCTCATTCAAATAATTAACAGCTTTGGCTGTCAGTCACAGCACCTTCAAATAAAACCTTCATGGTCATAAAGCCAAGGCTGGCTCATTTCTTCCCCCCATTTGAAAGCCAGGCAGGTTGCTGCCTGCTGGTGCTGGTGGTCACCCATGAACAGGATATCTTCCCTCCTTCAACTGAGGCCAATCTTATGATTTATTTTAAGGGCATCAGAGTAAAAATCAAGTATCTCATCAATATCTCACCTGCAATATTGAAAAACAGGTACTAGGACAAAAATAGCTTCCATAAATAAATGTATACAGATCAAAACCAAAAAAAGCAATTTTTTCAAATAATTCTCACTAGAATAATATATCTTCATAAAGTGAGTGACAGGGCTTTACTCATTAGTAAAAAGCTGGATTTCCTTGAACATCAAGGAAAACATTAAATTAACCGATAAGCTGAATGAAACAGCAAGATCAGAAAGCATAAATTTTAGTTAAACATTATCCCATTCCAAATGTTAGGAATGATTAACCTTCATGAGGGGACAAGCAAAATTACTGTTAATTAGATAATTATCTAAATTTCAAATGTTGAGGCAGGAGAGGGGACAAGTCATATAAATATACCCTGAGTTTTTCCTAAATTTGTAAAATTATTCTATTAATACATATCATTATTATATTATATAACATATATTATTATATTCATCTACATCTCTGTACACACAGCTGTACATACTGTGTGACAAATGGAAAACAATGACAAGCCAGTCTGTACTAGTCATAGGAATGCAATTTTTAAAAGTATCATATACATATCCTGATTCATTTATGGACAAATTTTGAAACTTTTTCTTGCTTGTGTTAATTTAGAATGCATTTATTAGTCTGATTTTTATATTCCATAGAAGAAATTATGCTACGGAATGTTTTGAATGAAATCGGAAGAAAACTGGGACAAAGGAAATATGAAATAGTTCCCCATTAAAACATGATCCCTTTATCTGTAAGCTCAAATGAAAACGTTATAAAATTGAAACATTACATTTCCAACTTATTTTACTCAAAATTTGCATGCAGGTTTCTTAATAACTGGATTTAAAATGAAAAGCTAAAAGCTGTCTTTGATATACATACATGTACTTCTCTGTGCCTGAATTGATCTGTTTAACTTCATTGGGCATTCTCTACTTTTGCCTTTAGTACTGCATTTTAGCCCCTGCTTTAATAAGCATCTCAGCTAAAATAAAACAGGTAAATAATAGGAGTCACAATGAAGTCAGTGTAATGTCACAAAAGCAAATAATATACTGTTATTTCAGATGGGACAAAAGTAATTAAACTGGGAGCAAGAGAGGTAATTTATTTTTCTGTATATGAAATGCAACACCTGAAACATCTGCAATATCACCAGACTAGTCTTCTCAGTACAAATCATATCTCTTATATCTTCAATTTGACTAAGCACTGCTTACCCTCTTGATGTTAGAGATTTACAGTAAAAATGCTATTTATGAAAGGCAATAATTATACAAGAGAACAGTTGGAAGCCTTTTGATAACTGTGATAAGAATTTCTTTGAGAATTGATCATTTTATTTGAAAATATGACACTTATGACACACACTTATGACACTAAATAACATATTTTAGATGGAAGATACTGTTATAGCAACTTTTCTTTAACTCATTATAACTGATTACGTGAAATTAGGGTGGGACCAAAGCTATGCTCTGTCTCTTATCAGTTCTCAGCTAGCAAATGTAGGAATTTGCATTCTTTTCTCCAGTTATGTGATAGATCCTCAGACTTAAAAAATTAACTTCTGCTTGGGAGAAGAGTAGGTGTCTATCCACAACATTATACCAGGAATGTGTTAGGACAGGTGGACAGTTTTTCATTTTTGCTAGGGTGGTGGGTTGCCCTTGGCTGGACACCAGGTGCCCACCAAGAAGCTCTATCACTCCCTCCTCTCAGCTGGACAGGGAAGAAAAAATATAAGTCTCATGGTTTGAAATAAGGACAGGGAGAGATAACTCAGCATTACTGTCTTGAGTAAACCAGACTTCACTCAGGGAAATTGATTTAAATTATTGACAATTAAATCAGAGCAGGATAATGCAACATAAAACCAAATATTAAAACACCTTCTTCTTATTCCTCTTTTCTTTCTGGGCTCAATTTCACTCCTGAATTTCTTCCTCCTCTCCAACAGCTGCACAGAGGTATGAGGAATGGGGGTTGTGGTAAGTTTTTCATACATGTAGCTGCCACTCCTTCCTTCTCCATGCCCTCCCCTCCTCCAGCATGAGTCCCTTTCCACAGGAGACAGTCCTTAGAGAACTTCTCCAGTGTGGGTTCCCACTGGCTTCAGTTCTTCATGAACTGCTCCAGATGTGTCTTTTTCACAGCGTGCATTTCTTTTGGGACAGACTGCTCCAGAGTGGGTCTCCTATGGGGTCACAAGTCCTTCTCCAGTATGGAGTCTCCATGGGGTCCTGCTAGAAGCCTTCTCCAGCATAGGTTCTCCATGGGGCCACAGATTCCTTTAGGCATTCACCTGCTCCACACTACAGCACAGGATGTAGGGGGTTATTTGTTCCACGGTTCACATCCATTGGCTGCAGGAGGACAGCCTGCCTCACCATGGCTTTTAGCACAGGATAAAGGAGAATCTCTGCTTTGGTGCTGGACCACCTCCTCCCCCTCCTTCTCCACTAACCTTGGTGTCTGCAGACATGTTTCATAAATTCTCACTCACCTCTCCAGCTGCTGCTACACAGCATTTTATTTCCCTTCTTAAATATGTTTAAATATGTGAGATAATTTTCCTAAAGAATAGCCACGAGCAAGTCCAAAGCCTATGCGTAGGAATTAGGGACCAAGGCAACAAGGGGAACCTTGTGGTCAGAGTCTGCTACAGGCCTCCTGATCAAGGGGAGGCTATTGATGAAGCATTCCTACTCCAGCTACAGGAGGTACTGCACTCACAAGCTCTCGTCCTACTGGGGGACTTCAATCACCCCAACATTTGCTGGAAAAGCTACACGGACAGTAGTAGTCAGTCAAGGAGGCTCCTGGAGTGACTTGATGATAACTTCCTGGGATAAGAAATAGACAGCCCTACCCGAGGGAATGCAATACTGGACCTACTGGTCACCAGTGCAGATGAGCTGGTCAAGGTTCTCAAGACTGGAGGTAGTAGTGACCATGCACTGGTGGAATTTGCACTCCTAAGGGTCACAAATCAATCAAGGAGCATAGTCAGGACTCTGAATTTCAGAAAGGCAAACTTCCAGCTCTTCAAGGAGTTAATTAACAGGACACCCTGGGAAATGATCCTAAGGGAAAAGGGAGTGGAGAAAAGCTGGCATATCTTTAAAGAAATTTTTCATAGAACACAAGAGCTCTCAATCCCTAAGTGTAAGAAACCAAGCAGGAAAGGGAAGAGAGCAGCATGGCTAAGTCATGACCTGCTGGACAAGCTATAAGTAAGAATGAGCTACACAGGCAGTGTAAACAGGGATGGGTATCCTGGGAAGAATACAGAGATGCTGCCCAATTGTGTAGGCATGAGGTCAGGAAGGCCAAAGCATGGTTTGAACTGAACTTGGCAAGGGACCCAAAAAATAACAAGAAGGGCTTTTACAGGCACAAGAAGGTGAAAGAAAACATACCCCCCTGAAGAACAAGAACAGGAAGCCTAGTGACAACAGATGAAGAGGAAGCTGAGGTTCTCAACGACCTGCACCTGGGCCAGAACAATACCCACTGTCAATACAGGATGGGGGAGGAGGTGATAGAGAGCAGCCCTGCAGAAAAGGACTTTGGGGTGCTGGTAGATGAGAAGCTGGACATGAGCAGCCAGTGTGTGCTTGCAGCCCAGAAGGCCAATTGCATCCTG
>JANHFX010018614.1:0-22398 GCA_027560015.1 Chloroceryle amazona | reverse complement strand
ATTCCCTGATAAATTAAGACTGTAAATATTTAACTGTGACACAAATAAATATACTTAGTAATTAAATGATAATGGCATTTCAGCTACTTTTATGTACACATGATCACCCAGTTTTCAAGGGCTATAACAGTCTTCATTTTGCCCTTTGGTGTTGGAGGAAGTTTCAGAGAATCCAGCTGCATATGTAGTTTTTCCGTGAGATTTCAGAAATATCAAGTTTTTCATAGAAATTATTCAGGTTTTAGGAGAACCAGTGCTCTGATAGTGATAGTGAGATAATTATCTGAAGATCATTGACTTCTTGAGACATAAACTCATGACTCAGAAGAGAGAAGAGATAGTCATGTAAGTGATTATTATTCAACCTCACTGTTACCCACAAACTGAGCTGGTGGGGGATTTTTTAAAAAGAGATTAATACAGCTCTCTTTCCTAAAAAAGACTTCTGCATAAGAACTAAAACTCCCAGAAGATAATAATTGCTAAAGCTATTCAAAGCTGAACATACCAAAGTGAAAATCAGTACATAGGTGGTTTAATCCAAATTGAAAATTCACCCAGTACAATGCTTAGGAAAATAAAACCATCATTTAATAACAAAACCATCGTTTAATAACAACTTCATTATATTTTTCCTAAACCTCCACTGTTCAAGACCATATATGCAGACAGGAGACTCAAAGAAAAATAAACTTTTATAGAGCATAGGCTGACAACTTTAAAACATTCATAAATAATATGATACAAAGGGCAGGCAAGTCTACCACAACCCTGAAGATAAATGTAAGAGCATCTCTGGAGATTGTACTAGGACTGGTCATTTGATTTTTGTGGATATTTAAAATGTGTTCTATGGATTTGGAGTGTATTAAAGGTCAAATATTAAAATACATCTCAAAATAGTGAATTTACACATCAAGAATCAGATATTTTTTCACCTACAGTCAGGAAGTAAGAACCCCACTTTCAAGGCTACAGAACCTTTGATATTGACTGAAAGTTTAATGCAACATTTAAAATAGTGGGCAGGAGCACTCAAATGACACCAGTGCTTTTCTCTTTGAAACTTTGCAAGTTCCCTCTGCAGGCTTAGGCTAGTGTGGAACCTAAAAACAATGTTATCCCTAAGACAGAAGTTTCATAACATAGACAGAATCTTTCAAGAATATCCTTTTTCACATAGAAAGCCTTTAAAGGAAGTTCAGATGTGAAAGAAGGCAGGAGCCATGCATAAATGGCATATCAGCCTGCAGCAGAAATAGTTTTTAGATTCAAAATTGATTAGCACCAATCTGATCATCTGTGCTCTAGTGTGAAAGAAGCCATGCTGTCAAAAAGAGACAAATTACCTTCTAAGGTTGTCTGCTTATATTCCTCAGTTGTCTCCCATAGTTCTCTAGTCTTGCCTTAATTTCCTGGCAGGGATGCTCAGAGCTTATCCTATCTCTAGGGTAATCTCTCAGGCCTATTTGCCTACTTGGTACAGAGGGAGGAGAAAGAATGCCTGGACCCAAACCCTGGGGCAGAACAGAGTCAGATGGGAATTCTGCTAACTAGAACAAGTGGATTTTGATTGTTCCCATACATTCCTTTTTTATTTGCAACAAGACAACTAGACAAAACATGACAAATGAAAAAAATTGACTCGACAAATGGCAAAAATTGACTTCAACGAATAAAAATTCCTAGAAGACCTGATGAAAAATTATAACTATATAGGTATGCTAAGTCCTATTAAAGAAGTGGGTGCACTGTATGCACAAAGCACAAGCAGGTTTGTCTTGCAATATATGCACATATAAGGACAGAAACATATCTGGGAAGGGGAGTAAAAGGTAGAATATTTTTTCCAGGATATATGAATTTTTTTCTTCAAATACAATCTGGAAAGGACAAAAGCAAAGGAACACATAAGTTACTGGCAGCACAGTATGAGGACTCTTTCACACGGAATGAATGCACAATACACAAGCTTTCTTCTCACTACCAACTCTGACAGATTTTTGCACCAGCAGGTCAGTTCCAGGAGAGCAACAGATTGACAGCACACAAGTAGGTATAAGACATAAGACTGGATTTAAGACACAACACTTAGAAATGTATTTCCATGTACCTTAATATTAAACACTCCAAAAATCTAAATGCATATATGTGTGTATGTGCACGCATAGATGTGGGTACAAACCCATACTCTGAGGCAAGGTGTCAAAGGGAAAGGAATTCTGCAGACTTCTCACAGAATTTTTGACCAGTCACCTTTTACTCATGGATCTTCAGCCCAGATTTTCCAACTGCAGGATCGTATCTGCACTTCCAGCCTATTTCTCTTTTAAGACAGCATCCTATGACTGACCATGTACTACCATATAACAGAACTTCAAAGTACTTTTGCTAAAACCACACCTATTCCATAATGAAAATAGCATTGTTCTGTAACTTTCTTACTGTATTGTGTTTGTTTGTTTGTTATTTCTGATCCTTTTGGGTTTGTTTGTTGGGTTTTTTTTTTTGGGGGGGGGGTGATCAAGTTGTTTTGTTTTAATTCTGAAAGTAAACCAGTTTTAGAAATGTAGAGTAGTGCAGCTTGAGCATCTTTCTAGCTGTTTCTAGCTGACCCGATAGGTGTCTTGCTTTGACTGTCTACCCATGTTTGTTCAGTGCTGAGTGTAGCCCCACTGTTAGGTCTCGTTCTAGCAAGGAAGTTGCACTAGTTTGACTTGCATCAGTTTTAAACAAGGATAATTAGATGCAAGTCCCTGGGTAGACAATTTATCCCATTTTAGGAGTGACTTACACTGTTTTAGATTAATTTGATAACTAACTAAAGCAATGAAAAGTGAAGCTTGAACTTTGTGCAGGAACATTAATGAGAATGTAGTGCAAACGTGCAGTAATTTATGGCATTTCTAAGTTACCCTTCCAAGGGACTTATTTGCCATCCTGTTGTTTAATAACACTGTCTAAAATATGCACATGTGGTTACACAAGAATAATTGTGTGTAGAACTACAGCTTCTTTCATAAGAAAAAAGCCACTTCCTATGAAATATGAGACTATTTCAATTTCCCTTTCCTTATGAAATTTCAACCCTTTAACAAGAGAAGAAATCCTCATGCTACTGGGAAGACTTTTACACCAGGACTGCCTATTCAAGATGCTTGAGCAGCTAGTGCTGAAGATTAGATTCTCAGCACAGCGAAACCATGATACTGGTTCTAGAAGTTCCTCATTTATTAGCACATCCTTATTTGCATTTCATTGCAAATACAGAGAAGAGGACCGAACTAAGCTGAACTATAAACTGAAAGAATACAAACAAGGTGTTGAGTATCTTCACCTTTTAGGATATGCTTGCAATAAAACATTCACATGAGCCCAGTTTTGACAATGATGAGCTTATTCAAACAGTACCTCTGAAAAACTAGCCATCCCTCACTGGTCTTCCTGAGAATCCATACAAGACTAAGCTACAGTGCTATTCAGCTTAGCTGAATACAGGTTAGAGCAGCAGATGCTTGATGAGCTTTAAGAACCCTGCAAGAATGAGGACCAGTCACACTGTTAGCAGGTCGTATATAATCCATTTACTTAATTGCAACCTGCAAAATATACTTCCCATCATATGGATCATATCCATTGTCTTTATCTGCTTATTTTTTTGTAAATTATTTTACTCATTTTAAAACTAATTTCCTTCTGAAAGATTTTTTAATCTTGCATTGTTTTCTGTAAACAGTGTACTATTATCATACGTAAACCATTAATAGCACAAAATACCTCCCACTAGAAAGCCTCTAAAGGCAACACAAAAAAATAACATATTAAGCCTCCCAATAGCCTTGTGAAATTGAGTAGTTGTACTATATCCATGATAGAAAAAGGGAAACAGGAATACTTAAAGTTTATGATTTCCTTGTCATCACAAGGGAAGTCTGTCCTACAGCCATGGACAGAAGTAAAGCTTAAATCCATTCCACTTAACTGAGGCATTTAAATCAGGATGTGAGCTCCTCAGGATTTCCCTGGAGTCAATGAAGAGAAGCAGGGAATTCCACAGGACAGTTCAGATGGCTGCCTCTGGGTTTCCTGTTGTCTCTTGACACAGTACTGAGAGATTCCCCACAGCAAAGAAAAACCTATCTTGGGTATTTCTGGGTTTTGGCCAGAAGTCTGGCTGGGATCATGCAGGCCTAAAATGCCCAATTCTATACTTTTCCCACACGGGCTCTCTTTTGTTGTTTTTGGGTTTTTTTTCCAAGGCACCCAACACTGTGAAGTAGAGACTACTTCCAAACCACAGAAGGAAATGATGGAAAGCATGAGTTCTCAGCACCCCCAAAGTGACATGCCATTTACTTTATATCAGTTTCATTTAGAAAAGCTCTCAATGCTACTGTTGGTTAGACAGTACTGATGACTAATAAATGTAATATCTTCTTGTTACCAGAAAGTTCCTAATTATAAATGTCGTCACTGAAAATAAACATTCAGTTTCTACCACACATTATGATAAAACCTTCTGTCCAAGCATGGGAAATATTTTTTTAAGTAATTTTCTACCAAACGTATCAGCATGTGAGATTGCGCTTCAGTCCACTACTCTGATTCTTCTGCTTGTTGAATAAACACATTGCCAAATAGCTTATCCCTCAGTAATGTAAAGCTTTCAGGTGTTTCCACATTTTAAATCTTACCTCTTTCTTGTGGGTACCTCAGAATATCCCAAGCACTTCAGCAATTTGATTAATAAAGCTTTGAAATGCAGGCATATTATTGGTCATGATAGTTTTTTGGAGGTAAATAAGCAATTTTTGATTTACACTCAAATGTGAATTTTCTTAGAATGAGCTTGTTTCCATTAATTTATTTTTGCTCCTTATATCCATTATATCCATTATATAATCAATTTATTTTTCTATCCAATGACTGATCCCCCTCAAAACCTAGATTCCTTTCTTGTTTAAAACCTAGCTGAGTACTTGCAATGTTACTTCTGCAAAATAAGGAAGTCAGAGAGCACAGAGAATGCCATTGACAAATAATTTATCAAATCCATGGTAAAAATAAACTTTAGACTACCAAATGGCTACAGATACCCCAGAAAAAATTCTTATTTAATTCTTTCTTTAATGACTGAATCCAGCTCATCATTTTATACTATATCTGTGATAGCTGATGACAGTGCAGGTACTTTGAAAGGAAAGGGAAGTAATTTGAAGCTTCTTTATTTGGTTTAAGTGTAGCAGCACCAACAATATTTGTAGAGAAAAAAAAATCTAAGTTTGAATACTAGCTGACCAGGATGTTTGTGGTTCACTTTCAACTGAAAATTGTGCATCTGTGCTACTTATATTATACCTTTACTGAGTATTAACTCTGAACTTTTATGATATTCTGCTTAGGTAATGACCAGGAAAAAAAGAAAGAGTGCATCATGTAAAACTCACTTACTGCTGTAATAACAATTATTACTACTATTTGGACTAAGGGATGAGTATATGAAACACTGATCTATATAGATATCCTGAATGTATACTGAGTTCATCGATACCGTAAGTTCAACAAGATGACTAATAGAAAGTTTCCAAGCAAGACATGATGATAACATTTCATGTAACTCCTCTTTGGCAATATTTAGACTTTGCAATTCAATACAAAACAGTATCACATGTGCCACTCAGTTACTGCAAGAAAGAAAATGTGATGAACTGTTTGTTTTGAACTATTAGTATAAACATATTGCAGAAATGAAACCCAAGCTTAAACAATGGGGAAAGTTATCCAGTATTAAAATAAACAGTTCTAGGAAAATATCTAAAAAATATTTACCAAGTCATCTTCTTCCAAGTAGTTTCTGTGCAGAACATTTTACCATGTCCCTGGTTTGCCAGTCAATCCCAGTTACGCTGACTATAGGTATGCAAGTGCTAATGGACAAGGCTGGGACTTAATTGCCTGTAATTGGCTCCCCAGCAAGCATATTTTTATCTACAGTCAAGCTTGTAGGTCATCAAAGAAGTACTTTTGGTTTTAAATATTAAAAAGTTGTCTTTAAAAAAAAGAAATAAGAGAATACTTGTTTTGCTTCTAGAAATCTGCTAGTTTGGATATCAAGGAAAACATATCTTTTAAATTAAAATTTAAATTACAAAGTTAAGCAAATCATGATTCTTACCGACTTTCTTAATAAATACTCTTTCACTATTGTAGGCTAGTATTTGTGCTGAAAAAATAATTGACCGTGTCAAACATTACCTATGTACAATTTTAAGGAAAGTTATATGTATTAGCTGAATTAATAACTATATTTCCTTTATGTAAATCAGAGTAGATCTCAAATCCTTAAATGTTATTTCTTATTATAACTATTCACTTCCAGCCATGGACCTATAACCATTAATTATTCTTTGTTCACAGCAGGTGCATTGTACAATGCTGTTTAGTGTAGCAACAGTTATATCTGATACTAAAAAATCAGTGGGAAAAGTAAATGCAGAGTATATGAATGAGATGCAAGATATCTACATAATATATTCATTACACTTAAGCATTATGCTTGTTTTGAAAAGAAATGAGTTATGGCTGAGGTGGTTTATAATGGCAACAGCAACAAAGCAAATTCAGTATTCAGAGATGCTATAATGGAGCTGCATCAGACTCATTTGTTCAGAGTGAGCTGTACTTCATCACACAGAGAAACGGGTCCTTTCATTCCAGGGAGAACTGACACATGGGGATACGTGCACAATCCCAGCTTCATGTAAACCCCTGGGAGAAGAGGGTAGAGAGCTGGGAAGGAAAGGAGGAGGGGGATGGTTCTGCCCATAGCCAATTTTACAATCACTGCAGAAGAAAACATTCCTCAAATATAAAGCCCTTTCATTGAGCTTCCTACCTGGTTACTCACTTCCCTCCAAAGTGTGAGAGGACTAACCCTAACTCAGACATTCACACTCCAGAGACTCCTATTTCTTCTTGTTCAGTTCACATTGAAACTGTGATCTTAGTTCAGTCTCTAGTGGACAAACACAGAATAAGAAGTCTTATAAGCATGATTCAGCAGGCAACTTACTCAAGTAAAATCATGTGTATATAAACACAGATAACAATTTTCCTCTTCTCAGTACTTGCTTCAGCCTCCTAAGGTACAGTAAAATAATTTTTTAAGAAATGCTTTCCTTTACACAAGACATCCCCTCATTTCCAGCCTTATATTCCCCAAAGCAGACCAAGATACTGAAAACTGAGGAAAGCAGTCTCAAAATTAAATGCTTGGTTACATTTTTCTTACAGTCACATGTTTACTGGACAGGGTCTTTCCTCTCTTGCTAGAAACAGATATGCAAAGAGTAAAATGAGTTTACCAAGAGATCAGGAAATCCTCTCTAAAGAGTCTAAAGATTCAGTAAGGTTAGGGGGATGGGTAGAGCTGTATATGCTTTTTAACATATTTCTGTCTTGTATACTACATGAACAAAACAAAACTTCACATGAGATAGAGAACAGTAACTATGCTGATATGAAGTATTAGCCCACCTAAGGGAATCTTCACTAGATTTTTATTGATCTTCATTCTTAGTATGAACTTGTGTTACAGTTAAATCCTGCATTTCTTGAATTAGTACATACAGCAGTTTTCTTGTGCCATCTTACATGACGAGTTGCATCATTCAGTTGCTCAATTTTCTAAGTTCCCACGTCAAAATGCCAGTGTGAGAATAGGAATATTAAAAATAACTATATACAAAGACTTTGTATATTTATTTTTACTGGTCTGCAATACCAAGGCATTTTCATTACCAAGGCATGGACAAGATCCTGCAAGGTATGTAATTTTACACAAATGACTAATACCATTGAGGTGAACGGGACTCCTCATATGACTGAAATTATTCACATATTTAAGTCCTTTCAGGCCTAAACTTCAGCTCATGCATAAAATAGTGAATAGTTCATTAGAAATTTAGAGCTATTGTACAAATTCTTAAAAAACAATTACTTCTGCTAAGTTACTGAACACCTTCAAAACCTTTTTTCCCTTCCCATGAAAGAATACATATATACACCCAGAAATTAAAACAGACTGTTTCAAGTTCAGTGCAAACTACACAATTAAGAAGTTTTGCTCTGATGTTTTAGGAGTGTGAGTGCCTATATACTTTCTTCTTTCTTTCCAGGAATTATCTGGGTAGAATAGCATTACAGAATCTATTTATGGAGGAACAATGATATTCTTAACTCAATGACATTAACTGCTGATTTTTTTAAATGCTCCCTTTTGCTGTCAGAGCAGCAGGTATCCTGAATGGTATCTGACCTAAAGCTGTGGACTACAAGTAGAGATTACAGGAATATTTAGTAAATTCTGTCATTACAGTCTGGAGGATTTTTGTGTTCTCTGGCTCACAAACAACCATGGTCTCTTGAGATAAAGCTTTAAAAAGTTGCATCTTTCAGTAACATGTAGAAAATTTTGCTCCTGAGAGCAATGCCACTAAGAAGGGTGCACTCTGGCTGAAACATTTCTTCCCTTACACAGCCACAAACTAGATCCGTCTTTAGTATCTCAGTCCTCATAGAAACTAATGGAAGCTTTGAGCAGCATAAGCATCACCAAAAAAATCCATTTAGTGAGAAATGAAAACAAGAAACACTTACTTTTTGCAGCCACTGAGTGTAATTTTCCATCACATGTTCCAGATGTTGCAGTTTCTGGGAAGAGAAATCCTGTTCCACGTGAGGAGCATCTCTCTGAAGAGCATTTGTGTTGTACTGGTCTGTTGTGCTTTCACGACAGTTCCCATCCTGTTCTGGCAGAATGAAAGTATAGGTGCACTGCCCATGCTGAATCTGGTTAAATCTTCTCCCACTGGCTTCTGGACCCCGACGCTGGTTATTACAGCCTATATGAGCAAGAATCGCTGTCAGGAAAGCAAAAGAAAGGAAAACTGACATGTTATTATTACTTTCCTTTCCTACTTTAAGAAAAACTTTTTCTTCCTCTTTCCTTAAATTTGTTCTTAATTTTCCGTAAAGTCTCTGGAAAAAGGACTGGAGAAGTGCACTTTAGTAATCAAGCTTGGATAAACTGTTATAATTTGTAAATTGCACTATGAGGATAGCTTCCTTAGTTAAAATTGGGAATATTTATTGCATAGTAGTTAAGATTTATTGTTTCCTCTCTGTTACAGTCCAGCATGTAGCCTGCTTTAGTCAGCTGCATATGCATATCCCAGTCTCTCTCCCCTACACTATCTGCTGCAGAACTGCTATTTTCTCTCAGACTTCAGTGAGTTTTATTAAGGTTGCACTTTCAAGCCAAGCTGGGAGCAAGCAGCCTTTCACAAGATGACTTGACAGGAATGCGTGTATGAGTGCGCCCCTATGCTAAGGATGGCTGATGGCTCGGTACGGAGGGATCATCTTACAAACTGGCTGGAAGCATGACCTCAATCATGCGTGGCTTTCCAGCCCCTCTTGCATACAACTGCTACGGGCTTTTGACGAATTCACAGAAGTTTAATAAGTAAGGCAGTCCACCTTAATACACTTTGTATGCTCACACTGCCCTATTAAAATGAAGATAAAGTGTAGAAATTTGTCGTAACCCCTCTGTAAATACACAAAGAAATGAAATTAAAAATCCTTTCAGTTCTGCACTGCTCAGTATCTGTTAAAGAATTCTAAGTCAAGCAAATGACACTTATGGGAAAAAAAAAGTGACTTTTAACCCTCACATGCTTTGGCTACTTTTCTATGTGTTTCTTTAGCAGAGTTTGCAGAGTTTTTTTACAGCATATAATGAAATTAGGGCTACCAAACTGTAATTGGAAAGGGCAATTCAAAGGGGTAATAATTTTCTATGTCTGGTGTCTAAACTAAGGTAACTAATTATAAAATGGTGAGGGACAGTGGCTGAACTATTCCAGATTGTCTTCTGTACTGCTGTGTAGTTATCACATGCAAACCCCTTCTTCCAATTTACGAGTCTGTATGGGCACTACAGACACCCCTCATTATATGTAGAAACTGTCTTGGGGGTCACTTCCTCAGAAAAAGGTTGTGGTAATTATTTAAGAAACTATCTTATACTTAAATAATGCCTTTGGTATTTACTAGAGAAAAATCAGAAATGTATAGATTAGAAACAGGATTGGAATATTAATGAAATTCAGAGGAATTTGGATAAGTTCTCGCTGTAGTGTTTGTTGTTGTTACATGAATATCAGCCAACACCTAAGCAGACCACTTTGCACAATTTTCCCATGAAAGTAAGTAGTTTTCTAAATAACAGAATCAGCCTGAAGGTTTTCTACCCACAAGGATACCTACTTGCAAGAATACTGAGTGCAAGCACCTTCAGTACTCATGCAATTACCACCTGTATCACAACTACAATTTCATTCTAGAAGAACTGCCTGGAATATTAGCCAGGAATCTGACCTGCTCCTGAGAAAGCTATTCCTACTTAAAACTGGAGGTGGAAGCTTTTCCTCTTGCATCTGGAAAGAAACCACTGCATTTGAACCAATTGTATAGAGAAATGGGAAAGTCTTATCTAGCTTTGAAATATATGCACAATAGAGAGAGAGGGGAAAAAAAAGGAAGAACCCAAAACAAAGAGGAAACCATCAAAGTTACTGTTGCTTTGAGTAAAATCAGAATATTCTTCCTCCTCTGAAGTACTCAGCCCACATTTGGACTCTGTTTTTTCTCTTTTATGTCTCTGAAACACAGCTTCTTCTAGCTTGCTTTTCTGCTTCCATACAGTATTTCTCATGATTCTCCACAATCACCAGAACTAGTTCTGCAGTGGTTTTTTACACTATCTTCGCAATTATTGTGAAATGCAATTGCAAGATAATTGCTCATATCAGATCAGAGTTTCAGTCAGGAAGAAAACTGTAGGATCAGACACTAAGCTGAAGGGCTAGCATAAACCCAGCGATTCCCTATGAGGCAAAGCAAAAATACCAGAGCACAAACATGGTAACAATACATGCTTTTTTTTGAAAATTGAAAAGGGGACTTTATGAAAGGGCCTCAGTATAGCAGAAAAGGGGTTAGCAAAAGTGGGTGTACAAAGGCTTCCTAGGCTTTTAATTCATATTCTAAATTACTCTTGTTTACACAAATGCCACATTCATGTTCTGCAGAGCATTTAAGTAACTGACTTATTCACATGCAATCACGGAATAGTGAGATTGTAAACGTATGGTTGATGGTTTTTAGATGACAAAAGATTTCACAGAAGAGCAGCCTCACTTTGTTGCTATTGCATGGCCCCATCCCACTGGCTTGAGGTGACTTCTTCCCCTTCTGTCCCCCACTTCCTGAGGGGTAACAGCCATAATAACCTACAACAAGTGAACAGTTATCAGGTATCTTTGACATTTGCTCATTGTCTCCAGCATAGTTCTCTGTCACAGCACTTGGCTCTCAAAGCTAGATTCCTTACCCAGGCCCCATACTGGTGGATCATGAGCAGTGCATAATGGTAAGGTATTCCAGTGGGGAGATATTACAGAGCTACTCAGCAGCCAGAGCATCACCTACCAGCACACTGCACTAAAGGTTTCCTTCCTAGAGAAAACCAAGTGTCCCCCCGCAAATATTGCCCACATTTGTGTCATAGGAGCAGCACATCTGAGATATCTTGTGTGTCAAGACACATGGGGTCTCCTGCAGATGCAAGGAAAAGATAGCAAGGTCATGATGGAAGCCCAGGAACCATTCTGTCACTCTAGTCTGCAGCTTTTTTAGCCCAAAGGGAGACATGGAAAGGGACTCATGAACTATGGTCGGATGCAGTTAAATCTTTGCAAGGACTCAGAGTGACTGCTGAAATGGCAGCAGCTCTGTTGGCTACCCTGAAACACATCAAGCTTTGGGACTGCCCTTTCTGATACCAGAGGTGGAGACACCAGGATTCCTAACTAGAAGCACAGGCACTCCCAATCCTGTGATACGGGGGCCACCAAGGTCAGCTTGCTGTTCTCCCAAATGCATAGCAAAACTGTTTTGGTGAGGACACTGAACCAGTGAGTCCAAGTTCAGTCTACTCTCCGCCCTGGCACACTCACATCGTCCCAAGCATGCACAGTCACTAGTGCAACAACAAATACAGAAAAAAAACTTGTGTCCAGATCTACAGTTGCTTAATCCCACCGTACAGAATTTTTACAGAATTTCACTTAATCTAAGGAAAACAAGTTCATAAATAAGAGGTTTTATTTTTTAAAATTCCCTACTAAGGTATTTGCTTTTTCTTTCCAAACACCAAACAAACAAGGCATCTTGCCCCAAGAGTTCCAGAGGTTTGCTGTCTTCTGCCCAGTTTATAGTTTATTACCAGTTTATGATCTACGTGACGTATCCCAGCTTTTTAAGACCTGAAATTTTCGGAGAAGTGAGGAAAAAACCAGTACTCAAAGTTCAGTCAAAGTCACTGTGGGTGACTGTATCTTACATTATATACTATAGATATTATCTAAATGCTTTGTCCAGGATTGCAGAGAAAATCAGTGGCTCAGCCAGAAACTGAGTAGGGGTATGTAAAAGACTCTGTTTTCCTAAGACCACTTCCTTCAACACAATGACTAGTTTTGTACTCCATGAATTTTTCCTTCTGTGTAACAGGGAAGGGATGGATCCAGTGGCTTCCTTCCCAGACCATGCAAAGTTTCATACATATTGTTTATTTAGTAGCCATACAGAATACCACAGCTCACTATGTAATCAGTCCTAGGAGGCAAAATAAATGGGAGCTCAACATCCAGATACAGGCTACATTCACATTATATCAGTTTCCATATATCTATCATTAATAGCTTTTGTCACAGAATCATATGCATGCTTACAGTCAAGATACAAATTCTATAAAACCAAAATCAATTTCTGTTTCTTTACATTTCTGCTGCAATATGTGTTACTGCTGCAGATAAGCTGCAATAGGGTTGCATCATGTCACACACTGCAAGAGGAGTTAACACCAACTCAACTTCCTCTGTGTATAAGGGAAGTTACTGCAGAATGGCTCCCAAGTAAAGGAAGCAGGCTTTTATCGTTGGGAAGACCAATGCTACACAGTAAGACACAAAACGTTTATTCTTAACGTAACACATTTCAAAGAATCTCATTTAAATATCTAAATTCAAATCAATAAAAGGGGATCTGAAGTCCCGTAAGTCTGACTTATGTGTTAATGCTTCTTCAGTGGGGGTGGTTGCAATTTACCACAGTGCTGAAGCCAGAATGGGGTGCAGGATATTTGCCTGGCCCTACAGAATCCAGACAGTATTGAAAACAGATGAAAGGGAAGACTTACCATGCAATAACACTTTCTCCTGCCACCTGCATGCTTTCTTTTCTTACTCTCCTGGGAACAAGCAAGCAGTCATCTCAGACAAATTACACCTCAGGTCTGAGTTTTGTGTATTTACATGTGCATATTTAAGGTATGACCCACATAGTGCTGCTTGCCAGGTCCTTCCTTCAAAGGAATACAGAATGGGCGCCGAGTCATGCTGCAGCCCAGCCTGGCTCTCCTGGCATTTGATTTCACACCTGGGAACAAGTAAACAGCTGGGAACATTAACAGGGTGGCAAAAAGCAGCAGCTCTTAGAAGAACATGGTGGTTTACCACAGAAACCTCTGAGCTACTCATTATGCCATATGACCTGTCTGAACTTTGTCTCACACAGAGGTTGTGAAGCTTCTCGGGAAAAAGCTTTATGGAACTCTTTCCAAATATGTTGGTAGCTGAGAGAGCTAGATATTTTCTGTAAACTTATTTTCATGCTGTTGGGAAAATGGGAAAATCAAGTAGTTCTTATATTCATAACAAATCTTTAACCTTACACATGTAGAGAAAAAGCACGTAGATTAAATTCAATTTGCTCTCATTCCCCGGAGAAGGTGGGAATGCCCCCAGCATCCTCTTGTTATCTGTCTAAGGTAAATTTTGTTCTTAACTTTCACACTTCTTGGATAATTGAGACATTTTCAGAGAACAGCTTTCAAATAGGAGTGATGCACAGTAACTGAACATGGTGGGAATGACATTTCTGTTTGAAAATAATAAAAATATATGCCTTAATCTAAAATGGATAATGAGATGACCAACAACAGTGATTTGCCACTGTATATCCTAGACGAAACCAAACAACTGCCTGGTTCTAAAAGAAAGATACTTCATATGGCTAAAAGCCCTTCAGCCCTATCACATCAATGTGCCTTCTGTTGCAAATTACATTGAAAGTGCTATTTTGTGGAAATCACTTATCAGCAGTGTTGTCTGGTTGAACAGTTTACTTATTCTGTGGACTATCCCTGGGTCTTATTGCTCACCAAGGAGAGAAACAACAATCCACTGATGCGTTACCTTCAGTTTCTGAATTAATTTAACACGTTGCCCCAGGTACTGTGCAATATGTGCATCTGTTCTTGAGGTCGTGAAAGCAGGAACCATAATAGTATGCTTTGCCTGGGAGAACAAAAATTGCAGTCCTGCAGTCAAATGTAAATAAAAAAGATTATTCTGAATACCGGTAAAAGTTGAATATCTAACAATACAAAAACCTTAGTTTCTTCAGACTCTGGGGGTTAGCAACTTAAGATCTTTCCTTTGGAATCTTAAGGGTTAATTCCTGCAAGGTTATAGCTTTCTTACCTAATGGAAACCAAAATCCTGAATCAGATGCTTAAAATCCTTGTTCACGAAGAATACTTGATACATAATGGTTAGAGATACAAAAGCCAAAATATTGGTGACAAAATCCTCTATGTTATCCATGGAAAAAATATGAGACCTATCCATCATTCCTGAGCACCATGCTCCAGTGAGCTCAATGTTTCTGTCCTCATCAGAAAGTCTTTTCTTCATAGGCCTCTCTGTAGCTCAGATCTTTTCAATGAAGGTGCAACAAAGAGGGAAGTGGTGCCACTACCAAGGATGGTCAGAGCATTTGGAGGTGATTCTCATGTTAACATCCTTCTGCTGCCTGATACAAAGAGAGGCAGGAATCAGACTCTCATCTTTTTGAGCATATATGTTCATAGCAAGACATGAATGAGTATTCTGATTTTTTCTGCTGATTGAGACACACCAGACAGATTCCCTGTCAGACAGAATTTGACCCTAAACAACCAATCAATCTTGGCTGCTCTCTGACCTGATTAAAAATTAGACCATAAAAGATTCTCCTCCATTTTCTCCACATAGAAAATGACATAAATCCAGGTCAGTTCTCAGTTTTTATGCAATTCAAGAGCTCAAGTATCTGACTAAAGTGCACATAGCAAGTATACAGCATTTAAGAGGTACCACTGTCCTACCTTAGACACTTTTCTCTGATTAAGACTGATTTTCCTAACAAAATATTTATTTTTTTCCTCATAGAATAGACTTAGATAAAATAATACACAGGTAATAAACTTTATGGGATATAATTCTGTAGCAGAAGCTAAGAACATCAATTTTTCCTCTTGAGTTTCTATGGTGCCATAATCAACTTCTATATACCTTTTGAAAAATACCTGTAAATCTACGGGGCTGTAAAAATGTCCTGGAAGAGGTGTAATGTATACACCAATGCACAAAGAGGAAAAAGCTACAGAGAATGCACTGAATCTCCATGTTACAAGCTTTGTAAAAAATATGGCATTGTTGCTTTTCTAATGCATCTTCTGCTTTCAGTCAAAAGAAGGATGAAAAGCTATTCTTCAACTATACAAGCTGATAGTTAATTGAGTGGATGAAATACTTTGGTTTTGATGTAGCTTTAAACTGGGAAAACGTGGAATTAAGAACTTCAATTGCTGTTTGAGTTCACCTTCAAAATCACAGCTTAATTATTTTTGTTGTCTGGTTAAAAGGAGGCAAAGGCAATGATGTTTCTGAAATGTATTTCATTCCAAATGAGAAATGAACCAGTCCCAAGAGTGAGTAATCTCACTATTACAGCTTTTTGAATTCTCATCCTTGCTATGTGTTTCATGAATGGGCACACCCAACTCCATGAGTTCATCCAACTGAACTTTTTGGCGAAAGTTTGACTCTAGCACAATCAGGAGCAGCCAGCAGTAATGATATTACACACAGAAGCAGCCCAGTCTTCCAGAATTCAGGATCACCTTCCTGATACTACTTCTGGAGAGAACAAACAGTAAGCAAGGAAGCAGAGAGGACAACATGAACAATATAGCTATTTTTGACATTGACTAATAACAAAATTTATAGCATAGGCAACCTAGCTTGGAAGCTACAGAATCCCCAGATGAATGGAACCACTTGAACAAAATGCAATAAATGGAACAAAACTCAGACATTCTTCTAGAAGCTGAGGAAAAACTATATTTCAGTTCAAACTTCAGGAAATACAGGCTCAACATGACTATGTGAAATAGATGGCAGGTCTGATAGAGCCCAGCATTTGCCAAAAAAATCCTTAAAATCTTACATGTTTTCTCTGAAAGAGTATGTCAGAGTTCCAACTGCTTTCCCCAGCAGTACTAAATAGATCACATATCCATATAACTACAAGTATTTTCAGGTATTAAGTCAAATACTAATTAAATACTTCAATAACAAGACAAGCATATTGTACTTCAGTCTACTTAAAACCTTGCAGTCTCTATGACTGTGGCATCTCCCTTACACTCAGTCTATTTATTAATTCATTCTTAGCAGCTTTAAATTAGGTTTTGGGTGACAGATATAGAAAGAAAAAGGCAGGAGTCAGCCACTCAGGATCTGAGGTATCAGAGGTAAGTAAACAGCACTGTAGCCATTGAAAGAGAGACAGTCTGGAAGTAAAAATTATAACTATTTCTTATTTAAGAAAGTTGTTTATAAATAAAATGTCTCTTCCCACACCTATATTTATTTTTGCAAACAGCTTCTGGTTTCACATTCTATATACGGGCATGAGGCAAAGGCTTAGCTTTCTGTGCTCCATTCCAGCAGCATCCACACACATAATGGCAGAATCCACGGTTAACTAATTAGAAACCTCAATCAACTGGTCAAAATTATTTTAAGAGACCAGTCAGCTTCTTCCCAACTGTACGTGTTAAATTTAATCAGGAAACAAAAAGTCAGACGACACAAATAAATAGCAGTGAGGCAAGAGGCTAGCTATGGTTTGCGAGCAGCGTGCCATGGAGTGGCGGCAGCGAGGCACACCAGCTGTGCCCCACTAAATAGTATTGCTACACCCACGTGTCACCTTTCTCGGCTGATCAGTGCATCCTATACTTAGACAGCAAGCTGTCATCATTTTATATGGGGGATATTCATCACAAGCTGGTTCTGATTTAATAGACCTGCTAGAACCAAGTTGTTAATAGTAGTGAGAGACAGTATTTTCCAAGAGAGCTGGCAAAGAGAGGTAGGAACATGTGTCCTGAGCACTAGGGTTTTCCTAGTACTGAGGTGCCAGCACCATGCTTCATAGCTATAACTAGCTCCACAGCTCAGACGTCTCCACATCACTCTGCAGCCACAAAGAAGGCGTACTACCTTCTCTTCAGAAGGTCCCTCTTAGCACCTTTGTAGAACCTATTCTGGCACACATGCCCAAGGAGGTGTGCAAAGCTGACTTCACTGGTGTTGTGGATGCTGACAGGTTATGGTTCCCTGTGAAATATGACCACCAGAGTCTGGTCTGTGTCCTTGGGAGCATGTGTGCTCAGGCATCAGATTTATGGAGCACCAGTAGCCTGAGAGCTTCATTTCTGAATGTAAATAAACAAGAAAACAGTCTGAAGAACAATATTTAAAAATTACCATTTTCTTCTCTGTGTACACCAGTCACTGGACATCTCAAATAACTCATGCCTCTAATAGCATGTAACTCAAAGATTCTTAATTCATTCTGGTCATCATAAAGCCATCAGCACACTAGTAGGCATTTAACTACTGTACGCCAATAAAAATGTTGTTTAAACTGTTAACTGCCCATTTAAAGTAGCAACTAATCCCCAAGATCAACACCTTCAAAATTACTGCCATGGGGTATAGATAAATATTAACTTTGGCTCTTAGGGAAACTGTTGTGTTCATGACATGGGAAGGGATCGCTCTTGGTAGTTTTGGGGTTTATCCCCTGCTCTACCATTGAGATGGGTGATTCTCGGGGAAAAATAAATAATCAAAAACACTACTCTGTTTTCATCATCCTTGATGTAATCTTCTAACTCAGAATGTGAAGATGAAGTTTTTTCTAATTTCAACTTTCTCCACATGTTTTCTATGCAATAATTGAACCCTATCAGGGTTGAAACCTATCAGGTCAGGTGAGGGTCATCTTGGGGTAATTATGAAGATTGGGAGGGACAAGACCTGTGAGTATGCACATTCTTCCTTCTAACAGCACCAGAGTCCCTCTCCTGTTTGGAGACTCTGCTCAGCAAGATGCCCAGTTATCAGCCATGCGTGCCCAGGTAGGTTCCAGAGCAAGAGCCAGGTTTGTGGCACTGAGCTATTTTGAGCTTTAAGTGCTGGAACAGTAAAGCAGAACAAGCACAGAAAGCCAGAGACTAGATAGGTCTGTATTCAAGTATTACTGTTAGTACTTTACATCCGTTGTGTAAAAGTTATAAAATTCACGTGTTTATACAATGTCATGCATTCAGTCAGTGATTTTTAGTGATTTATGAAACATTGTTATTGCAATTTATAGAAAGTACCATCTGGCCAATAATATGTTTTATATAAAAAAATATTATTTAAAAACAGGTGGCAAAATGAGCACAACTTTAACTATCAAAATTCTAAGTGCAGCTTTGAAGATGCAATCCAGATCCAAGTGAGCCAAGCTCTGCGGAGTTTTGTTGCATGATAATAATCTTGTTCCTTAGATTCTGAAATGCATAAAAGTAACACTCAGTACTGAACTTTATGTCCCCTAGCTGCACAAACATCTATATCTGAAGTGCCACGGACTCAGGTTCCCTTCATTACCTACCCCACATGACACTAAGTAAGGGGGTGGGACCACACCATGTGTTTGGGAATATTGGAGATTTGTGCAGTGGCACAAATCCTCTCAACTATGTATTCATGTTAGAACTGGGAGCCATAAAAAACTAGCAGTAGCATGACCAGACCTAACACATTGGTGAGGCTTTTGCAGATGACCCTGAAGGGGTGAAGTGCAGAGTGCTGTGGCATCTGATGTGACTCTTTATCCACCCTTAGTCTGCTTCTGCAAGTCCTCTACTGATGATTTGTTATTTTTAAATAAATGTTTTAATAAATATGGAACCATCACTCTAAATGCTGCCATAGGCAGTAAGCATAAACCTACAGTTCCTAAAATACATGTAAAGATAGCTGGGAGTGCAAAGGAAGGCTGTGCATCTGGAGGCACTCTCTGTTGTAGGAAGCAGGGAAGGTGGCAGGTTTTGTCCAGTACAGAAGAAGCAGGCAGAAAGATCTGCAGGGATTGAGCAATGCTGCGGAAGTTGTAATGTCATTACTATGTTGCCATCATATTGTTCTAGCTTTTTGAAATAAATTGCACATGATTTTATGTTTTATTGGGGTCTGTCAATGTGCAAGGTATGAGCATTAGGAGGTAACAGGTGTTATTTGTTCCACTCTGTTCTGTGCATGAGAGAAAAGGCTCATATCACCACTCCATGATTTTACCAGTACTAGATCTAAACAAGAGGGTGAATAAAACTATCAACAATCTATATTTTAAAACTGCTTTATGCCAGGATGATTTCACACTGCCTAGGACAGGTGAGCTTTTTTTTTTCAAAGGCAAAGAAAAACTGAAGACTTGAATGGAAACATAAGCAAGTGTAACACAGAGCAGAAGTGATATTAAATGCCATAAAGCAAGGCAATCACTGTATTAATAAAATGTGAAGGAAATAGAACATCAGCATAGTTTTTATTTTTCATTATAAATTTTCATTTCTAATTTTCATTACATTCACTCTGCATCTCTCACAATTTAAATATTTAAACTTCTTTTCCTCAGCCTTTCCCAGTGTATCTTTTTGCCATATCACTCACCCTTCACCAGGATTAGGTCCTACAAAGTATATCACCGTTAAAAGTGCAGGACCTGAGAAGACAGGTGGAATCTAAAACCTGAAGAAGCACGGTAGTATATTCTCACTTGGGTTGTGTCATGGAGACAGGGTGCTGAGTTTGGGAGGCACTAGTGGAAACCAAATCTTTAATTAGCAAAGTTTCTGCTCTCAAGACTTCTTGTATGTTCAGTCTACTAGAGGATTTGTTTGGGGAATGTGAAAATGTTGTATATTGGATGAAATGGAATAGGAACAAAGATGAGTGGCATCACTAGAGGAGTAGGGTGTGGTTTCTTTGCTCAGAGAAAAGGACTCGCTTCAGCCTGTAACCCACATGATTTAGGAAAGACAGCCATATGGCATCCAGACAGCTAGTGATTTGCTCTTAGTCACTTTTCAGCAAAACCAGAGTGATGCAATGTACTTGAGAAGGAACTTTGAAGCTTAGTCTTTACTAAATGTTGTAGAATGCCTTGGCAACACAGGCTGCTGCAAGCAATCTGATCTTCCTCTGCACACTGACAAAATTTCATGCCAAGTTCAAGGTCTTGGTCCATGTGACTAGTGCGTTGCATGAATTTTGTCTGAGATATCTAACTGATCTTCTAAATTGATGCCTGATAAATATCTTCCAGCTCAAGGTAGCTCAACATCTTTTCAGGGAAAGATGTTGGTTGTTCCCTTGGTTTTTAGCTTAGTCAAAGACTTTGGATGTAAAGTATCTTCAAAAGTTTATAATTCCAGATGGAAGGCACATTTCTTTGCAAAGTATTTAAGAAATGTAAATGCATGAACATGCTTTCTTTGGTTATGCTTTACTTTACCTTTTTGTCAAAAACCCTGTAGAAATGCTGCTTATGCTTGCCAAAGACAGAAGAAAATTGTTATGATTACCCAATCTAGGCAACACTGATGGCATTGTGATGAGCATCCTGTAAGAGAGGAGAAAGAAACAAGTAAGAGAAAGGAAACACCACCACACCATAGGTTCAGTTATAATCAACTGATATGTTTTCATACAACTAATCTGCAGCTCAGGTAAGCTGTATCACTTTAAAAATACTCCCTTGGATGAGTTTTCTTCTTTAAAAAGTGTTAGGTGAAACTGGAGATCAGGAAGCTACTGGGAAGCAGGAGTGAGATCCATGTCTAAATCTGCCACTGGTTGGGGATTTGTAATTGGAGAAGAGGGTAATTGGAAATACACTGCGTGCGAACTATCAGGATACCTATGTGCAGATGAATATCATAGTAAAGCAATTCTAATTAATGTTAAGTAAATCCCACTTTTTCCAAGAGGGAAGAAGGGAACTGAAGTGAGAATATGATGCTCATGGGTAAATAGGCCTAGAAACAAATAATATGCACTCTCTGTAGGATATGATCTACCTTAATGCTTGTCTAAGCAATAAATGCAGAATATTTGAGCTAAATTGATCATGATGGGAAAATAATTGTCCAAATCTATACGAAAAGAGAAGTGCAGTAACAGAACACTGCAATCCATTCTTTATCACTTCAACTTCATGTTACTGCTCTACTTTCAGGCACTGGTCTGATGAGTGATTTTGCTTTGGTAGAAACAATGATCACCTGATTGGTTTTATCTACTATACAGATCCTGCTACTGGTTACAAGTCATTAGTTATGTTGCAAAAAAGCTAAAGGTAGGTTAACTGCATTTAAGCAGATACAAAATTGAAGAAGTTACTCATACAATGTCATTCACGTTCATGCAAGATTTAACTGATGCAGTGGAGGCGTACTTATATTTATATATAAAGAAATAACCTAAAATTAAATCCCTTCTAGAATTCACACTTGTAGGAGGGAATACTTCCAAAAAATTAACTGAGAGAGTTTCAGTTCTTGTGCTCTTATCAATACAGGCCTTTTGAATACGTTTCAAAACCCAATCACTGCAGTACAGCAAAGGCCAGATTGTCAGCAGTAAACCTGATCTCAACAGTATTCTCATTAGGATTATCAGTATCTTCTTCCTATAGATTTGAAATAGATATGTTTTAAAATCAGGAAGTTTGGGGTTTTTTTGTTGTTTTGTTTGTTGATTTGGTTTGTTGTTTTTGTGTTTTTTTTGGTTGGTCGGTTGGGTTTTAGTTGTTTTTTTTTCTTTGTTTTTCTGGTTATATTTTGATCTCAAAAGTTTGGGTGTCTTTATTCATTTGTTTTGGAGATACTAGAAGGAGAGTGACAGAACAGTTCGTTCCCACCGGGTAAGTCGTTTCTACTGCTGCTTGTTTAATTCTGGAGACAGTTTTTCTCTAACCCTTGCTATTAAGATATCCCGGCCCGTTTCCTTGGCACGTCGGGCTCAGAGGCGCCCACGG
>JANHFX010018613.1:0-22830 GCA_027560015.1 Chloroceryle amazona | reverse complement strand
CCTTTTCCAGTCAGTGGGGACTTCACTGGACTGCCATGACTTTTGGAATATAATAGATAGTGGTTTAGCAACCTCATCTGCCAGCTCCCTCGGCACCCATGGGTGTATCCGATCGGGTCCCATGGACTTGTGCACTTTCAGTTTCATCAGAAGGTCACGAACCTGATCTTCACTTACAATGGGCGGTTCTTTCATCCAACTCCTGTCATTATCTTCTGTGACTCTGGGGGCGTGACTGGAACCCTTGCAAGTGAAGACTGAAGAAGGCATTGAGAACCTCAGTGTATCACTTGCCACCAGTTCTTCCGTTTCCTTTCTGAGGGGTCCCACACCTTCCCTAGTCTTTTTCTTGCCATTAATATACCTACAGAAATTCTTGGCATTTCCCTTGATCTCCCTGGCTAGATTTAATTCTAACTCAGCTTTACCTTTCCTAACCAGGTCTCCTGTTGCTTGTACAGCTTCCTTGGATATCCCCCATTCTAGCTGTCCTTATTTCCACTCCTTGTAGAGTTTTTTTTTGCGTGACAGAGTGTCCAGGAGCTCATCATTCATCCCAGCGGGTCTTCTAGCATTCTTTCCTGCCTTTCTCTCTGTCAGTATAGTTTGTTCCTGGCCACGGAGAAGGTGATCCTTGAATACTCATTTGAAGGTTACCTGCACTGAAAATGGTCTTTTACAGAAATGTCTGAGTTTTGGATTAGGGGGTTAGGGTTGCCCCTGTTGTCCCTCCAGCCCCTAAGGGCATCAGGCTCTCATTGGATACCAGGTGCCCTGTGGCACTATGCAAAAGTTGAGAGGTAAATAAGATCTTGATTTGGTGGGCAACATTTTCCCACTGCTTGCATTTTTTTTTTTCAAGTTCATAGTAAAAAAAGTCATGACTGTCCTTCGATTAGCAAACATTTTTCATTGGCTAGTAATGGAATTTAAGACTTTTCAAAAAGATTCCTTCCACAAGCTGTTTCTAAAGCTCCCAATTTTCTGCCCATTTATTCAGCCAGTAGAGTAGCATGGAAAGCTACACAGTTGGAAACATGGTTTATCCTTTCACACAAATGGTGAAAAATTTGCACCCTTACTAAAATGACAAATGTAATGAGGATTTAGACATACTTAGTTTTTACAGTACAGATTACAAAAGATTTCTACAAATGAGGGACAGCAGAAAAAAATAAAAAGAAATATTTTCTGAAAGACAAAATAAGAATTTTGTTTCTTTTGCATCTTGTGTTCCACATAGCATACACTCACAACACTTACAAGTATAATAGACAGTCGAATCACTGTTGAAATCTTTGAAACAGGTGACCCTTCAATTACATATTACAATTTCTTTTTAAAATGGCTAAAAATATGTGTGTTAAGGAGATAAAGTTTAGCAAATCACAAGCTATCATAAATTGACTGTGATTCTAACTCTACATGAATAAAGCTACCATGAGAAATACAGGCCTATGAGGACAATATTTTATCAAGATGTAGGTTTCTATAGGAAAGTAAGGTGAAGCTAGAAACACAGTCCAGTATAAAAGGTAATTTTAAACATTTCCTTTTTATCACTATACATCAGCATTAAAATTCCCCAATTCTGTATCTCAGCATGGAGCTGCAAAATTGCACTTTTTAAACTGTTAGTCATCTTATTACAGACACTGGTCCATTTTTTTCCTTTCTTTTACGAATTTTTCAAGGTTAGAAAGCAGAGTCTTCTATGCTGGTAAAAATATATAAAACACACCTACTCCTTAAACCACTAGTTTTGAATTCAGAGGACAATTCATTTGCAGCACCAAACAGACAATGAAATGTACATTTTCCTACCTGTTACAAAAATAATTCTGTTGCCAACACTTTTTGGAAACAGGCAGAGCACAATGGTAGTGCAGTTATGATATAGATACAGATACACCTGACCTGCATCTGAGTGTACTCCAAAACCAGAAGTCCAGAAAAATGAATGTGACGATAGCTTTTCTGCACTTATGTCTAAGGTGACTTTTACCAACAAGATACCTGGAAGTTACACAGTCAAGATCACAAGGTACAGTGTCACCTGAACACTGCTCTACCACTTCCTGAACAAAGCTGTATGGCTCAATTCACATCAGCATAAGCTTGGAATTTGTGCACCCATATCTATTGCTCCCCTAGATGCACTACAAGACAGTTTTGAATACAGTCTTGGTAAATAACGTATCACTTATTATTCTTTACCAAGCTGAAAAGAAAAAATGAATATGTTCAAGATTCATCAACTGTAAGCATGAGCCTTAAATACAAGCAAACTGAATCTCAGTTCAGCATTTTAGTTCTTTGCCAGAATGCCTTATTGTTGCACAGTTTCTCAGATCTTGGTTTGAAAAGGCAAAAGCTAGAGCAACATAGAGAAGAAAGAAATAAACCAAAACTTCATCCTCTCCTCTCTCTCTTGTGAAATATCCTGCAAAATCAGAAAAGATAGACCTATTTTTGATAATATTTAAAAGTGCCCATACCACACTGCTTTATACTAGACCAACTGATTTTTATGACTACTCTAAGGAATGAGACAGCTTGTTTGAACATGGTAACAGGAGTCTTAGTTGAAGATGAAAGCATCTAATAACAAACAAAGTATTATGCTAAAATAACTGTGACATAAACTGTACAGTTAACAGTCTTTTAACATAATACTTTCCATAGTGACCACTAAATTTCTTTGCTGCCTATTAACATTTTTTTCATTGCTTTCACAGCACCCTGGAATCTGGAAATGTCAGACTCCTTTTGTCAAAAGTGTATTTTCTGTAAAGAAAACAACTTACTGCACAAAACAAAGAGCTGTGTAGAACTGAAATTGAAATGGTCATTTGCATTCGTGCTTGTGGGATGCAGATTTTTTTTTGGCAGTTAGGACAGCACAAATGCTCTAGACTAATAAGCTGGAACAAGCACCTGCTTTAACACAATTCAGTGCAATGTTCTTTGTGTTTACCTTCTGTTTGGAGATATATGACTGACATTTTATTTTAAATTGATCTTTGCAATTTTACACTTACATAGTAGCAAATGCTTTGTTTCAAGACACTCGGAGGTTATTAAGACGAAACCTGGTTATAAGGAATTAATGGTATATGATTCTATAAACACTTGCAATTGAAATAAGCCTGGAAACTGCCAATAAACAATCTATTTTCAATACTTACCTGTTTAATACTCTTAAAAGTCCAGCACTTTCTCTTTACCATACAAATCTTTTAGCCACTGAGTGAAGTCAAAATAGAACACCCAATCATGATAATTCCAACCTGTCATGGACAACAGCATCTCTCATGGCACTGCACTCAGAATGGTTGAAACAAATCTGAAAGACAACAGATGTTCTTGTTCTTATCGAATATGTTTATTGAAACATATTCAACCATGTCCTATATTGAGGAAATATGAGCACTTAATTGATTAATCCATTATAGAGAAGTGAACACAAAACCATAAATATCACCTAATAAGCATCAAGACCAGGGACAGTGAACCTCACATTCCAGAGAATCTCTTTTTGCTAAGTATATGAATCTCTGTTGTACTTAAAACTGTCAGAATTAATAAACAGCACTTGTCTTTTCAAAAAATCAGTTTTTCATACATAGAGATGTCATTTTTCATATTAATTTCAAAAGGAATATCATATTATGAGCCAAAGAGAATCTTATCTGAGAAAGGTCATGGAAAAGATTCAGTAAAAATATAGTTAGTTATTCAATGACAGCTTTGCTGAGTAGCATTTATTATAGTATCTTTAATAGCAAATGCAACCTGTAAACCCATACCAATGACGTGCTCTTCTTTTTAATAAGTGGCATACAGGCAAGTAAGTATTAAAGTGGCATGCAAGTAAGTATTAAAGTGGCATATTTCAACATGGGTTTAATGCAGCCAGGCAAATCTAGCATTCTGCTTCTGTATAGTTTTAGGTTCCTTTAGAAAAATTTCTATCATTTGTATGTAATTCAAGTGAATACTTTTGTTATATTCTCTAAATGTGTTTTTTTTCAGAATTTAAACTAGAGTGCATCTATGTCCTTGACTAAAAAAAAAAAAAAAGAAGAAAATTAACTTAAGTGATCTGAATGTATGTAAGGATATTTTTCTCAGCTTTGTTCTCTGTCACTGAAATCTTCAGGCCAATGCATAGTATCATGGGAACACCACAGAATTACACAGAATTATCATAGAGACCTAAGACCTGACACCTCACCACCTAGCTAGAGCATGTCACTAAGTGCGTCATCCAATCTTTCCTTAAACAACACAAGGGATGGTGACTCCACCACCTCCCCCAGCAGGCCATTCCAGTGTCTGATGACCCTTTCCATAAGGAAGTGCTTCCTGATATCCCACCTAAACCTCCCCTGGTGCAGCTCCAGGCCATGCCCTCTCGTTCTGTTGTTGGCTGCCTGGGAGAAGAGTCCAGCCCCCACCTGCCTACAGCCACCTTTCAGACAGGTGTAGAGAGTGATGAGGTCTCCCCTGAGTCTCCTCTTCTCCAGGCTGAACAGCCCCAGCTCCCTCGGCCTCTCCTCATAAGACTTTCCCTCCAGTCCTGTCACCAGCCTCGTTGCTCTCCTCTGGACCTGCTCCAGCACCTCAATATCCTTCTGGAAGTGAGGGGCCCAGAACTGGACACAGTAATCTAGGTGAGGCCTCACCAGTGCCAGATAGAGGGGAAGGATCACATCCCTAGTCCTGCTGGCCACACTATTCCTGATACAGGCCAAGACACCATTGGCCTTCCGTGCCACTTGGGCACACTGCTGACTCATGTTCAGCTGGCTGTCAACCAGTACTCCCAAGTCCCTTTCAACTGGGCCGCTCTCCAGCCATTCATCTCCCAGTCTGTAGCGCTGCAGGGGGTCACTGTGGCCAAAGTGCAGGACTCAGCACTTGGCTGTGTTGAACTTCATCCCATTGGCCTCAGCCCATGGACCCAGCCTGTCCAGGTCCCTCTGCAGTATCTCCTTGCCTTCCAGGAGATCAACAGTCCCCCCCAACTTAGTGTCGCCTGCAAATTTACTAAGCGTAGACTCGATCCCCTCATCCAGGTCATCAATAAAGATGCTGAATAGAACTGGGCCCAGTACTGAACCCTGGGGGACACCCCTGGTCACTGGATACCAGCTGGATGTGGCACCATTCACAACCACTCTCTGTGCCCGGTCATCCAGCCAGTTTTTAACCCAGAGGAGGGTGCACCTATCCAGGCCACATACTATCAGCTTCTCCAGGAGAATGCTGTGGGGGACTGTGTCAGAGACAGAGTAGCAAAGACCAGACAGCATCCAGATCATGGCCAGTTCATCCAGAAGATGCATTCAGCTGTCCTTAGGATTCTCAACTTGTTATTTCAGTCCCTGCTGAAATTAAAAAATGACAGAGTACTCCTCCTAAGCATCTCCAAAATTCTGGATAACTTCTGTTTTTCCCAGTGATAGGAATGTCTCCTTCTCAAGTGTTGCATATATTTGGAGTTTTTTAATAGAGTGGGAAAATACGTGCATAAAGGTAAGTGTTAGTGCATACTTATGTATGCAAAATAAAAGCAAAATATTCTATCCAAATTCAGAAATATCCTAAGTAAAATACCATTAGTATTTCACTCCTTGGTTAACATTGAGTATGGTTTCTTAACAAATCAAATTTGCTAGTCTGAGCTAAAACAAATGAGTCAAAAGAGAAACCAATACTTAACTTCCACCAGTCACTAGCACTTTGTCTGAAAGATACATAGGCAAAGGATATTTCCAAAAAAACGCACAAGATTGCACTTGGTCCAGTTTTGAATTGAGAGATCAGTACATATGAGGCATGATGCATTGCCATGAAAAACAAAGTTTCCAAGTGTACAAAATTTATCATATCTTCTGTGACTTTAAATGGGTAGCAGCCATGCCCAGAGTGTCAGAAATGTATCTGCCTAAATGATCGGGAATCATGGTTCTGATCTCTCATCATATACCAGGTCAGACAATTGCAGAAAAAGTAAAAGGTCAATGGATCATACTTTGAACACTGACAGCATATTTTGCATTGAGTTATTAATGGATCATTTTCTTCCTGTCCAGTCACTGGTTGATGTATGGTTCTCCATGATCAGATGCAAAAATGTATTTTAGTGAGACAGAGGAAGTAACATACTAATACATCTCAGAATAAATCTACTACCAAACACAAAATACAGGGGGAAGGGTGCTTTTTCTTAGGTTATGATTTCCACAATGACATGTCTGACAGGGCTGCAAGAAACTTTTCTCTAGAAATGTAATATTATAGACACATAAAGAAATCTAAGCTATATCTTCCAGAAAGATAATGGAAAAGTTTTATTGAATTGTCATAATATTCTCAGAATATGTGAGACTGTGTATTGCCAAGGCTCTATATTTGCATGGTATTTTTGAATTTTACAGTGTAAAGAGTGCTAAGATTTCATATGGGGATACATCAGGATTTGTATGACCAAACTGAAACTCTTTGATATTTAATGCAACTAAGAAAGACAGAAGATTACAGAATCAAGAGATAAATCATCTGGATAAAGGTCAAAATGTCCAGAAACTAGAAGTTGATAATAGCAAAGGCAGGGGCCATTCCTAATTCAGAATAAGGGAAACTGGACTGAAATAGTTATTACAGTGAGAACTTATGCCTGATCTTGACAAATCACTTCTCTGAAGAAAAAGAAAGCTCCTTAAAACTAGGACAACTTGGAGTAAAAAAAAAAGCAAGGAACTGCACCTAAACCAATGAAACCTACTTATGTCTAAATACCACAGAATCAGAATCACTGACTCGCTATGGTTGGAAAAGACCTTTTCGATTATCAAGTCCAACTGTTACCTAATTCAACCAGTGCCACTACTACACCACATCCTTAAGTACCCTATCTAGACAGCTTTTAAATACATCCAAGGACAGTGATTCAACCACTTCTCTGGACAGCCTGTTCCTGTCTTTGATAATCCTTTTGCTATAGAATTTTTTCCTAATTTCCAACCTAAACCTTCCCCTGCACAACTTGACATCATTGCCTTTTGTCCTATTAGTTGTGACTTGCGAGAAGAGATCAACACCTCCCTCACTACAACCTCCTTTCAGGGAAGTATAGAGAGCAGTAAGGTCATCCTCTCTTTTTTCTTCAGACTAAACAAACCCAGTTCCCTCAGCTACTCCTCATAACACTTATTCTCAAGACCATTCACCAGCTTTGTTGCCCTTCTCTGGACCTGCACCATCACCTTGATGTCTTTCTTATTCTGCAGCACCCAGAACTGAAAAAGGTGTGGCCTCACCAGTGCTAAGTACAGTGGGACAATCACTTCTCTACTCCCACTGGCTACACTACTTTTAATACAGGCTAGGACGCCATTGGACTTCTTGGGCATCTAGGCACACTGCTGGCTCATTCAGCCAGGTGTTGATCAACACCTCCCAGTCCCTTTCTGTGGAGAAACTTTTCAGCCACTCCTCCTAAAGCCTGTATCAATGATGGAGAAACAGGTAAAAGTCCTGGCTAACCCAAATTCACATATCTGTGTTGACAAAGGGACATCATCTGTAAATTCAGGATACCACAGGAAAAGATTCCTCCTTCAGAATGCTCCAAAGCATCCTTTCACCCTACCAGAGTGTGAAAGCTGAAGTGTAGGGTGAAACAAACTCCAGTGCTTTTGAAGAAGTGTATGCTCATCTTCAGAAAAAGACAAATAACATGGAGCAGACTGGACACAAGGCGATCACTGGGCAAAAGGTTAGGAAGAGTTTATTTTCCTCATAGTAGCTAATGTAAAGGTATGTTTTGGAATTGTGCTGTAAACAATCTTGATAACACAGGTATGTTTCAGTTACTGCTGAGCAGTGCTCACACAGCATCAAGGACTTCGTGATAGTCACACAACTCCACCAGTGAATAGGCTGAGGGTAGGCAAAAAGTTGGGAGGGTACATAGCTGGGACAGCTGAGCCCAACTAACCAAAGGGATATCTCATGCCATATGATGTCATACACAGCATATAAATCTTGGGGAAAAAGAAGGAAGGGCAGTGAAGGGGCTGTTCAGAGTGTTCTCCAGCTCTGGAGCCCTCAGCACAGGAAGGACAAGGACCTGATGGAGCAGGTCCAGAGGAGGGCCATGAAGATGATCAGGGGGCTGGGGCGCCTCTCCTGTGAGGACAGGCTGAGGGAGCTGGGATTGTTCAGCCTGGAGAAGAGAAGGCTCAGGGGAGACCTAATAACCACCTTCCAGTACCTGAAGGGAGCTTACAAAAAGACTGGAGAGGTCCTGTTTAAAAAGGCCTGGAGTGCCTGTAGTGAAAGGACGAGGGGTAATGTTTTTAAATTAGAAAGGAGTGGATTTAGATTAGAAATGAGGAAGTTCTTGACCACGAGAGTGGTGGAGCACTGGAACAAGTTGCCCAGGGAGGTGGTTGAGGCCCCATCCCTGGAGACATTCAAGGTGGGGCTTGACGGAGCTCTGAGAAACCTGCTCTAGGTGAGGATATGCTTACTCTCAGTGGGGGGTTTGGACGAGATGACCTCTAGAGGTCCCTTCCAACCCAGACATTTCTGTGTTTCTATGTTTCTATGATGGTGCTTTTCTTCTCAAGTAACTGTTATGCATGCTGGAGCCCTGCCTTCCGGGACATGGCTGAACAGCAGCCTTCCAAAAGGAAGTAGTAAATGAATTCCTTGTTTTGCTTTGCCTGCATCTGCAGCTTTTGCTTTGCCTATTAAACTGTCAGTATCTCAACCCACAAGTCTTCTCACCTTTACCGTTTTGATTCTCTCCCTCATCCTACCAGGGAGTACTGAGTAAGTGGATGTATGGGGCTTAGTTGCCAGCTGGGGTTAAAACATGACATCTGTTGATCCTGTTTCATAGGCCAGAACCACTATGAAAATCAGTAAGAAGGTATCAACACTAAATTCAACAGGAATAAAAGAAAATCTGGGGTCTGTAAAGAAATCTCAAGTGTTGGAGAAGGAATACTAAGAAACAAAAAGAATGTGACAAGAATTCTACAAGATCTATATAAAATAAATTTATTTAAGATTCAACATAAAGTGGAGGCATGGGAAGAAAAATTGAGCAAACTATCTGTGATGTCACTTTTGTGTATAGTATCTAATTTCTACAAAAATAACGACAATTTGTGCACAAAAATTTATACTGAAATCCTAGATGCTGAAAATAAGTTGATACAATGATTACTCAACAAGGTATAACTTTCCAGAAAAGGAAAAGCTCAACACTGATAATATCCACTGTTTGCCAGTAATTTATGTCTAAGCATCTATGCCAGAGCTTTAGATCAGGAAAGGTCATAAATGAAATCTAGGTTACTGTGAACAGTAAAATCAAATCATTTAGATGATTATTTAGAAATTATTTACCTTGTTATCTTCTGAAGTGTTCTTGTAAAAGGCCCATATTGTGTTCACTATGAGGTTTTTTTTCTCACTTTTTTTTGAAAAAAAACAATTGCCCATCACCATGTGCAGAAGAAAAATGAAGGTGGCAGGAGGACTTAACAAATGAACTCACTAAAAGCAAACTAAAAAGGAAGCGTGCAGGGCGTGGAAGCAGGGATCCTGTCAGAGGGTGCAGGAATAGGGTTAGGACAGCCAAAGACTACCTGGAGTTGAATCTGTCAAGGGATTTGAAGGGCAACAAAAAAGGCTTCTACAAGTGGATCAGCAGTAAATGGAAGACTTGGAAAGTGTGGGCCTGCCTCCATATGGGGGAGATGCTTTTAATACAAAGGACATTGAAAAGCCTGACTTGGTGCCTTCTTCACCTCATTCTTCATCGAAGAGGAGTCTTTGGGAATCCAAAATCCCTGATACCAAACAAAATGTCTGGAGCAATGAAGACTTAACTTTGGTGGAGGACAATCTTGTTTTGGAACACTTATAAATCATAGGGAATGTAAATATCACCACTAACTTCAAGATGGGAGAGAAGAAGTATCTAGGGCACTACAGGCAGATGTAATAAATAATCCTGTAAATCCTTTCCAAACCTATAAAGTGCAAGAAGTTGACTGGAAGAAGTCACCATAGATGAGAAAGTGTGCTTAACAACCTAATAGCATGCTATGATGAGATGATGAGCTTTGTAGATGAAGGGAGAACAGTGGATGTTGTTTACCTCAGCTTTAGTAAGATCTTAATTACTGTTTCCCATAATATCCTCATGTATAAACAGATGAAGAATGGCTTAGATAAGTGCATATCAAGGTGGAGTGAAAATTGTCTAAACTGCTTGCCTTAAAGGGTTGTGATCAGTGGCCAAAAGTCCAGAGGAGGTCATTCACTAGTGGTTCACCTTAGGGGTGGATACTGAGTCCAGCACTGTTTAACCCATTTATGAAGGCCTGGACGATGAGTAAGAGTAGTAATTTGAAGATGATACAAAACAGGAAAAAGTGCTTAATACATCAGATGGATGTGCTCCCATTCAGAGGGACCTCTACAAGCTGGAGACAGGAACTTCATGAAGTTCAACAAAGGAAAATGCAAAACCCCGCACCTGCAGAAGACTGATATTCAGAGTCAGTACATGGTGATGGCTGACTGGCTGGAAATCAGTTTTGCAGAGAAGATGCAGGAGTCCCTGGGAGACAAGCCGACCATAAACCAGTACGGAGCCCTTGCAGCAAAGACTGCAAGGTGAGCTGCATTTGAAGGGGTATTGCCTGCAGTTTGAGAGAGCTGATCCTTCTCCTTTGCTCAGACCAGGTGAGACACTCCTGGAGTGCTGGGTCCAGCTCTGCCCTCACCAGTACAAAAGACATGAACATACCAGAGGACCTCCAGCACATATGATGGCCTGGAGCATCTCTCATAGGTGTGGCTAACAGAACTGAGACTATTTGGCCTGAAGAAAAAAAATGGTCAGAGGGATCTTACCAATGTGTATAAATACACACCACGAGAAATTGAAGAAGGTGGAGGTAAACTCTTTTAAAAGGCAAGGTAAAGGGCCACAACGAAAAAATGAAATATATGAAAAATCTGAGCATGATAAAACATTTTTTTTTGCTGTGAGGTTGGTTGAACATTGGAGTAGGCTGCCCTGGAAACTGTGGAGTGTC
Organism: Chloroceryle amazona; assembly: GCA_027560015.1. Taxonomy (NCBI): domain Eukaryota; kingdom Metazoa; phylum Chordata; class Aves; order Coraciiformes; family Cerylidae; genus Chloroceryle; species Chloroceryle amazona. The sequence goes on along the minus strand of JANHFX010018613.1, from coordinate 11,698 downwards.
CATCCTTGGAGACATTCAAAATCTGACTGTACATGGTCCTAAGTAATCTACTCTAGCTGATCCTGCTTTGAGCAGGGCATTGGTCTGGACTATGTCTTAGAGATGCCTGTCAGACTCACCAATCTGCAATTCTCTGAAATTCTATAAAATGTTTGAAAGAACGAAAAAAAAATAAAAATCATTAACAGCTTTTGATTACTTCACAGTACCTTGAGACATATTAGTGTAATCTATGTTATAATAACATATTGTTTTCTAACAGTAAAAGAAAGTTTATTTTGAGTCTACTCCATTGACAGTGATTTTAGTACAATAATATTAGCTGTGACTTTTGAGGTCACAGACATTCAGCAAAGCTGGCATTTTAATAAAGAATCTGCACAAAAAGAACATGCCACTATATCCAAACCCACCAGAACCTTATTTAAGGAGACAGCTTTAATAGTTAATATCAATTTATTCTCTACCTGCTCATTTTTACCATTACTTCATTTTAGTTTTTGAAAGGGAACAGAGGTAATAACAATGGAGAGACATTAACATTAAAGTCTGGAGTATACTTTTAAAAGCACAGTCCCACAGAACGAATACCGAACAGCATGCTACTTAACAGGAGCTAGTAAAGTCAAATGAGCAAAGCACTCACAACAAGCCTCCATGTTATGTTGCATTCCCACCATTTTGAAAACAAAATTCGTAAATGAAGGGGTTATGTTTTGCACTCACTTTTTTTCAGTTATGTGTGACTGAAGCAGAATGAAATTCCCATAGATTGAAAGGCTTTATTATATTACTGGTGACAGCAGTCTGCCCTGTCTCCACTCTTTGGGAGCTTAAACTCTCCTGAAATCTTGCTCAGGTTTGAGAATTACACTGCTAATTGCAGTATTAGCATTTTGCCAGTCATTTTGCAATGTCATGACTATGAATGGGTCTCAAGGAAGAAAGAAATGACAGATGTGGGGCACTGTTCTTTGGCTGTTTCTGTATAATGTGTAGGGAAATAACACATCCCACCCTCTATTATTTATCATATGTTTTTCATCATTGTTAAAGCTAAAAGAGTACAGCATGAGAAGAGTTTCTTGCTGTGCCACACCGTATAAATGCATGAGATACTAGCAGACCCAGTGGTTTACCATTTAAATCAAGAACACAGGCAAAGGATGGGGAAAGAGCTAGTGGAGAGAAAAAAAATATAAATGCAATAATATCAGCTCTGATGACTTGTTTTCAGTGTTGGCAGTGAATATTCAGTCCTTTCAGTGGTTTTGTGACAGAGGTGTTTCCAGAGATAGCAACAAAACAAAGAAGAAAGTAAAAATGTTCTAAAACAGAGAATGAGAACTTTCAGGAAAAAAAAAAAAAGTAGTGTGTGCTGTCTGAATCTCCTATTATAGGTTTGAAGGACTTTTTGAAGCTATGATGTAGGGTGAAGCAAAATTCAGTGGTGTACTGATACATACTTAATAGTGGTTACAGTTTATGTGTACTCACACAGCAGCTTCTAACATCAAATCCAAAGGTAAGATGTATAAACTCTTTTAGGAGTATTATTTGTATTTTCAGTCCTGGTTATTGGTTTGGAAGACTGATACCAGCTTATTGTTGCATGTCAGAATATGCAACCCTGAGAGTAACATGGCTGTTCCTTCCCCTCAACCTGTTTGACTTCTGTTCTCCATGATCAGCCAACAAAACATGTTAATGAAATCCAAAATGACTAGGATAGTCACCTACTCAGAACTGGCCCCAAACCATTGAAATCACCTATCAGTGATCAGAAGCTCACCTGAAGATAACAGCAGAATGCCAACTAGTTGGAATTCATTAGGTTGCAGGAGTGGGAACAGGAACTTTTCTGACTAGTGCTGCATAAAAAGTGTTATGACTGTCTGACTGGGCAAATTTTATTGCTTTTACAGGTTCACTGCCTGTTGGTGGAATGGAACTGAATATTTATACAGTGGCTGATGTAAGGTGCATCAGAGTAGCTGTCAATTGCTCTGAACAATAGCAACAACTCCAGTGGGTCATGAACAAAGCATATTATCTGTATCGGTGCAAATATTTTGCTTCATGTAACACTGTAACACATCCTGGTCCCACTGGAGTTACTGCATTAACGGAAGTTCTGAACACAGACATTTATTGTTTACGATGATGATAGGTCTACAATAAGACACATGGAAATATAAAGAATGGGAGAGACCTTTATCAATAAATCTTGCACAGGCTAGAGAGCATAGGGACTCCTCGGAAGTCTTTTCAGGCCTTTTAAGAGTAAAATTCTTTGAGAAGCATATCTGCAGAGTAACAGGGCAATATAACAAACACTGAAGAATTCACTAATTAGTGTTCCAGCTGTATGCATGTGTGCTTCCTAACCTCTCTAGACTTCCGCTCACAGTGCACAAGAAACTACAAACATGAATGATGAGCACCAGAAACCATAAAATCAAACACTAAAAATGAAAAGTATATTTTGTATTTCAAAAAGCAACACATTTTTATTTGCTATTTAATTCCTTAGTCTCTAAAATTCCAGTTCCTTTATTTTTAGTTTTTTTTTCCTCTCTATTCTTTTGTTTCTAGAGACTCACTTGATTTAAAATGGACAGCTGAAGTTCTAAAATAATGAGCTGCAGGAACTTGAGCTTTGATTGGCATTCTCTCAAAGCAAAAGTTCAATAAAGAAAGGCTTAATAAAATCATGCAGAGATTACACTACATTTTGCTTCCTTTTTCAGATTTCACAATTTAAAGTGGAAGTGACAAAACAGAATAATATTTATGATACCATGAATTAGTTAAACCTGCTCCACCCTTTTAAGAATGATGGAATATATGACCTGTGATCAGCTTGCCATGGTCAACCAAAAGAAGACAATTTTTTTCTTCCATAGAGGAAAAAAAAAAAAATAATCTGTAAATATAAGATTAAAACCATTTAATTTTTAACTTTCATGCAAAATAACCGCAAACAGTAATACAATACATATTCAGATTAAATTATTTTCCTATGGAAAATATAAATAACTTACCTTAAGATGTAGTTGGTTCAACTCCTGGAGGCAATCACTGCACCTTTGGAAATAAAATTTGCCTGTTAAAACTTTGTAACTAATTTAATTTAGGATAAAAATTCCTATTATCTGAGATCTTTTAATTTACACAGTTTGCAATCTTCTTTAGTAAAAAGCAACCTGCTCAGTTGTGACTTAAAGCTACTTTCAGGAGAGGAATGTAATTTTTTCAGTCACTCAGTTCCTTTTTTATGTTTCTGAGAAGACCATTCATTGTAATATACACTCCTGCTCACTCCAGCCTTCCAAACTGGATTTCAGTTTATTTTATATTACAAAGCCTAGCAAGAGATCTTTCTAAAGCAACTTTTTTATGAAGCATAAATCAACAAAATTTTATACTCCTTCTGAAGCTCTGGTTACTGCAGCAGTGGTTAACCAACAAACTGTTAAAAAAAAAAAAAAAACAAAAAAACAGTCTTACAGATGACGAAAATAACATAACTAGCACCAAACTCTTACTGAGCACTTTTAGAATGAAGTGGAACATAATGACGGGATTTCTTCTGTTTTACCAGTACTGGTGTCAGCACATTGAACAAAACATTTTAGACAAAGCTCTGGGAGCACTTTATTTTGCATAGGGACACCCTGGTAAGTCTTTTCACATTCTAACTTCTGTTATTAGCTCATATTATGTGAGTGACATCATAATGTCCTATACTGTATTGTGGAAGAATCTCTGGAGCAGATATTTTGCTTCTTTAGAAGTGTTCTGCAGAATGATTTTAGAATAATGATGGCAATTTATAGTCTTGGAGGATCTTGCTCCTTTGTTCAAAATATCAAAGCCCTGTTGACAAATGAAAAATTATGATATATTTTTCTGAGATTAGAAGAAGTATACTCTAATGGTAGCCTGTCCTTGCTATGTCTTGTTCACCTCTATATAGATATATATATAGGTCTGATAATATTTATATGTATATATACAACATAGATATATTTTTCTAAATAGTCCCTGAAAATATTTGTTTACTCCCCACCTTTTTGAAAATGTCTTAATTCATAAAACTTTGGAATTGCTAGATTCAATTTTCTGGAAGTGTGAAATTGCCTGTCACCTTGAAATATATGAGAGCAGTTGTCCAAGTATTGTACTGGTATTCTACTATAGAGCATGCCTTACTACAATATAAATAGTACAACCACCTTATTCATCTTAATTTCACTGGTTAAACTGCTTTATAGCAAAATACACAGTTTACAGGGATCATCCAAGATATTCCCTGTAGGTTTGTGCCATTAAATGATCTCTGCAGGAACCATCATAGTGGTGTGGGAGATAGCTTCATCTCAATAGCTGTTGCTTTATTGGCTAGCACAAATAAAAGTGTATGTCCCTACCTTCAGTAGCCTTACTTGTGACTCCCTTGCGAGGTGTAATGCTTATTGAACCTAGACAGATATACATTTGGAAATGTGCACCATGGTTAACTTAAGGTTAATATTCCGTAAAATTACAGATCCTACTTCATGTCATTCCCAAATCTCCTGAAATCTTCAGTTTATTAACCCCTGAAATTCACAAAGGTGTGTTTCCTAGTGTGTTTCCTATGTAGATAACTCAAAACTAAATTGTATATTTGCCTCTCAATAAATGCTTATTTGGGATGAATTCTGATTTTTCAGTGTAGCAAAATTACATTTTTCTCTGTAAGTATATACTTGTGTGTTTAGATCAACACATCAACATTTATTTTGTTTTAAAGACACTGAAAATACTGACAATTTTTAAACTGCATTAATCTGCACTTAACAATGTAAATTTAGAAAAGCACCTTATCAGAAAAAAAATTTCCTGATTTTATAAAGGATAAATTTGGCAAATAAACAAAACAAAGGCATACACAAAACAAAAAAAACAGCAAACAAACAACAACAAAAAAACCCAACTCCAAAACCTAAAATATACTGATTTGAATTAATCACCTTGAAAGTGTCTCTGAAACAAATGCATTAATGTCAGGGAACTAGATCTTCCATTTAACTGGAATAACTTGGGAAAACATACTGAAAGTTCTTGCAACAGTAAGAAAAATGCTCTCCTTAAAGTAAGAAAATATATAAAAACTAGAAAGCATTTGTAGAAAATATTTTTTTAGCTGTAATTCATACTTAATTAGAATACCTATGACTCTAACTACCACCTTGTAAACAGAGAACTTAGGCAAGCTTCTTCCAGTACTGTTGCACGTTTCAGACTTCTAAAGTCCTTATTCCCAAACAGATCTTTATAAATCCTTTTGCTGATGTTTTTTAAAAAAACCCCACAGCTTTTAGTTCATTATATTACCTACAAAATGTTTTCCAGGCATGCAGAACTAACACTTTAATAGTGGTTTAGACTTCAGCTGAAGTAGCACCTAAAGCTGAAAAAATGCCAGTTTTGTTTGCATCCAGCTGAAGACAGTGGAGATAGAGATTACCAGTGAGTAACCTCAGAACTCCTAGCCCTTAAACTCCCATGACCTTAATTTTGACAATAATGGATTTCTGTTTGACATAAACACACTGAAGTCAGGGCTAACAGCTCCAATTATTACTGATGTGAAAGTAGCTGCCACCCTTCAATGATGACTACAATACATTTTACTAAGGCACATCACTCATTAAAATTTGCATATATTCTGAAATTACTTGATTAAAAAAAACCCAACTCATACAGTTAAAATAGAACAATCTTACAATAGACCTACATACTTCATGTACTTAGTGAATTCATTTCATCTCAAGGCTTAATTAATTCACTTTCTGGCACAGTTTATTCAAATGCAAAGATAGAAATCCTGATTTGTAAAACCAGCAGACATACACACATATCAGCACATCAAGTGGTGGGATTAATTTATCCTGAGGAACTCTGTTCATAGTCTATCAATGGATTTTCATCTGTTTGCTAATACTGACCAAATACATCTTTGAAACAACATAATGCCAGTGATGGAGTTGAGACAGCTTAGTGTCACTGGCAGAATGAGAGGCACAAAATCAGCTTTGGTGAATCATAAAATATCCAAAGTATGACTGTTCAATTGGTTAAAGGTTCATCTGTCCAAAAGGAAGACAGCAGAAGTAAGCCTGGCTCTCAGTTAAGGTTTCTGAAAGTTTCTACCCAAATGATTCAATGGTTTTGACTAACAGATATGGGGAAATAAAATAGAATAAAATAAAATAAAGGCTATATTATTTGACCCTTGGTAGACAGTTCTGTCAACTACTGTCATCTTACAGCTCTAGTGTCCCCATGTTTCAAAAAGGACTTCACATCTGCTGAAAGAGAAGCTTCTTTTTCCACAAAATTGCCATTTTGCTGACCCTCTGAAAATCCAGTACATGTGTACACCCAGAGGAGTGAAAGGGAAAGTCAAATTGTAGCTGCTCAGCATTGGTAATTTGTGATCAAAAATTGATCTGACATGGAGGGCAAGACAAGTGCAGAAGAGGTAGAACTGGATGGACACGGGAATGGCAGGACAGAAGGAATCTCTGTAATGGGGTGATGTTTCCCTTGGTGAGAAGATAAGAAACAGCTGCTGTGTTGTCTTGTAGCAACCCAGCAGCTGTGGGACGCAAGATCTCAGGGGCAGCAAAGGCAGGCTGGGGGATGGACCCAGTTCTGAGCTGAGGTGCCTCATGATGATGCTCACAGGATTGGTGCCAGTGCAAGTATACACAAGGAATCGGCTCGTGTCAGGCCTTTGGAGATTCCCTGTAGAACTGTATGGTGGCAGGACTCTGTCCAATGCTTTGTCAATTACATCATTTATATTTAAGCACAAACATGTGTTTAATCACTTTAATGGACACCACAAAAATTCCCCAATAACAAACTTGCAAGATAGTGGTTAAGAACGTTAAGATTCTGTCTGCAGAACTGACAGGATGATAAACATGACATTTCCACACAGAGGATGAGTTTATCTGACCCACAGTTGCAACATAAAACCAATTTTTCTTTTATGATGCAGCTCTTGGCACTTTTTAGCAAACTATAGGTCTCAGTGGGAATGTTCTGTGAGTATTTATAAACCATTTTAGATTAAAATGCCTTATAGAAGAATAAACTCTAATGTGTACTCAGGTTTGTATGTAGTACATATCCTATTGTACATAGCAGCAGGATAATATGAATTAATTTTAATATAATCCATAGGGCCTGATTTCTACACTGGAAAACAATAAAGAATCACCCAGTCCAAAAGAGGCAGCTGAATGATCTATAAAAATAAATTTCCTTAAGTGAAAACAATTATGAATCTAATAATGAAGGCACAGTTCTCACTATAACTAAGGGGTAATTACTGAGCTTGTTTTGTGACTGATGAACAAAGACTTTGAAAGGAAATTTAATCACTGATTTCTTATCATATAGTTACATGCCAAATGAGATCACATAATTACAGATGAATGAATTTCTGTCTTCATTTTATATATAAACACGTCTAGCATGTTGATTGCAAAAGCAATGAAACCCAGAATCCTGGGTGTTTGCTTCATCAAATAACAGTGGAGATTCACTTTTAGCATGCAAGAACACATACAGTCTAGCAGCTATAGGAAGAAGAAAATTATTCAGCCCAAATCAGCTCATATATATACATGGGAAAATTTTGCAGGAAGTAAAAGCATGTAAGAATTAACTTCATCACAACCACAGAAGGAATGCATTGATGGCAGGATGAGCTATAGGAGGGTACATAAATGGGAGATCCCCATCCTGGTCACATCACATCATTTTTCATGCTGTCCTGCTTTAAATATAATTAGTTCCTTATTTTTCTCTACCCATGCAAAAGCCTTCATCCCTCCTTCATTCTTAGTGGCTTAGTCTCATTCTTCATTGATAACTGCTTCTTATATTTTAAAGATCTTTGAAGTGGTCCTGTCATTTGTTATTTGCACATGAATATTTCCTGACTTGAGTTTGAGAACAATTCCACTAATATGCCACTACTAAATGGAACAAGAAAAATGCTATGTTCATCTACCTCCACTCCACCTAAGAAATTCTACCTTTCACCAAGAAAACTGGCTTTGGTTAGCTCATGCTATGCTATAGATGGATTCCTACTGAGTTAATTATAGCAGTAATACAGAAAAGCCAAGACTTGCCTTACAATGCAGGCAACTTTGTATTTAAATGAAAGTAATGGGAAACAAGAGGATGAAATGTTATGTAACACTCAGAAAGCATCAATAATATTAACAGATAATGAATCAAAGTAGAGCCCATGAGAACGACAGTACATATTTTGAAATTCACTTGTTTGATAAATGTGGAATGCCACTGGGAACAATTATGAGAAGGGAATTTTTTTGAGAAGACATTGATATTTTACTTAATTTCTCTGAAAAATAATTTTTGTCCCAGTTAGAGTCACAGAAGAATAGAGTACTGAAAGGTGAGCACACTGATTTCTCTTGTGCTTCCCAGATTCTGAAGAGTGCTAGTGTTGTTTTTTCAGCAGTCAGCTACCATCCCTGCTCACCAGTGCACACATAGCAGTACATTTCATCAACTCAAAGGCAATGCATTCACGAATGGTAAAGGCCATGTGTGAAGAATGAAGGTTCCCCTTGTAGGCTACAAGCTTCTCCCTTTAGCTCTTAAAAAAATGTCTCCAGGATCTTGCAACAAAGTGTGAGAGGGAAGTGGGGTGTGTGAAGGAGCTGCCCTAGGTAAAAAAATGTTTTTATATGTTTCTGCTCCTAATGTCACAGCCAAAATCTCATTGCTGGAACCAGACTGATGCAATGCTCTGCAGTGGAAACTGTTTCTGATGGCACCTGTTTTCTTCTTATATTTTGGCTTTTAAACAAAAGTAAAATCCAAGTCAATTTCTAGAACCTTTTCCTCACACAGTATTGCAGACAACACAAGTCCATAATGAATAACATCTGCTGTAGAGTCGTTTTCATACTACTCCTCAGCTAACCTAGTTTTCAGAATGTTTTTGTCAGAGCAATTTAACCGTAACTGAAATCTCCAGAAATTTGGAGCAGGGCAACGAATACCTTTCCATAAGTTACAGCATCCCACACATCCTAAGCCGGGGCAAGTAAAGCTGAAGAACTAGAAAATAACTGTATGGCCAAAAATGCAGTTAATAAAAGGCTATCTGAAGTGGAAAGTTACAACTATTTCGTACTTAAATTTACATCTTCTACTAATACCTCACTATAGGCCAGTTCAAACTGTTCAAAAGGAAACCACTGTACCTTTCTTGTCTCATTTAATATCACCCCAGTACTCACTCCATTTGGATTACTTACTGGACACTGTGATTGGGAGAAGTATAATTTACTTTTTGTATTACAAGTAAAAAGGTGGCCATAGCCATCAGAATGCTGGTCTTAAATGGAGATATTCCAGGAACTTACTGATTTGCTTAATTTGAGAATTAAGTACAGTTCCCAACATCAGTAGTTTCTAGAGTATTTTTGCAATTCTGTATCCACAAATGCTGTCATAAACAAATTCTGCTCAGTTGTACCTGAGCTTGACACCAACACTTATTTTGAGGTTGTAACAATTACTAAACCAACTCGTGATAACTCTTGATAGTAAGTATGTATCTCCTCATGCTATGTCAAAACCCCACAACAGCCTGATGAATTAAAGTGAACCTGGCTTGAGAGTTATTAAAGCAGGATAAAGACAGTGCCCTACAGCAGTTGGTTATGAGAACTGTCATGGCATTGTGTATCAGGGTGTGGTGGGGCTAACGTTCCTCTCCTCCTTCCCAAGGTACACACGCAGCAATTAATCCAACAATAACTCTGCCACTCTCAGGTTTTGTGGAAACCTTAGCCACCAAAAAGTACAGAAAGAGGTAAGTTTCAAGTTCTTTTCACAGCAGAGAGTTCAACTAATAGATAAAAAGTATTATCATCATCCTACCTTTGCTCCTTTAGTCTGGGTTCAAACAAGTATTCTTAGAAAAGTCATTAGCAAAGACTACAGGGAATAATGACCTCATTCAATAATAATTTTTGAGGTTCCACAGTTTGCTTTACCTTCTACTTTAGAATGGAAACTAAAGCTGACTGAGTATTGTTTATTCAAAGCAGAGCTGACATCTCTATTGAGTGCAAGCTAGAATTTTCCTCGGATGAAATTGAACATATGTGTTGATCAACAGACAGATGGCTGGCCAATAGCTTCAGTATAAGTAGTTTAAAGCAGTTTGACTCTAAGTAGTTTTGCTGACTCATTTAGATCAATCTTATTTCTCCAAAACAACAAAAGAGGGATATGAATATGTGTTACTTAAATCTCAGAAGTTTACTTTGCTCTATTTTGGACCAGCTCAGAACCGTCGGATTCATCCTAATATAGCTTATCAAGGAATATCAAGGAATAGGAGTAACAGTCCTAATAGCATTGTGAGTCAGTGATTATAAGTAAGAGTACCTGTAATGAAGGCAGTTTAGACTAACTGAAAATGTAGCTAAGATTTTTAATGCAGATTATACTGAGAGCACAGAAGAAAAAGGAATGTTTCCTCTGCTGACACCTTCCCAACTTCACACACAATTATAAATACATACATATTCCTTGGATTTTTTTATTATTCCTTATATGTGCAAATACTCCAGTAATTCATAAGAAATACACACATAAGCTTTTCCTGGGAGGAGAAAGATAATATGAAGTTATATGTTGTTAGGAAACACTGCGGCAGCCAAACTAAGCTGAAATCAGGCAGCAGGTTATGAAATAGAGTTACCTTTATTTTTACCTACTGTCCTCATTCAATGCTTAATGTTATAGTATTCTTACAGGAAATAAGCTATTTTACAATCATTGTTTCTTACTGAGTGCAGAACAAAGAACTGAGAATTGGTGCATATGAATTGCAGCTCTGTTTCTTCTCACCTAACTTGAGCCAAAACCCTTTTTTTCCTGTAACATCATATTAACAACACAGGTTGCCTTACTGAGCTCCTGAGTGTCTCCTCCAGCATAATTAGGTGCTGTTGTCCCTGGGGAGAAGAAATTCCACTTAATACCCACGTTTTCATATTGAGGAACACTAGGGCAGGGGCATTTGAAAATTAATGAGGTAGGCAGAGAGGTCTTTGTAAATATACAGGGTTTATTTCTGGTTTAGAAAAAAAGGAGCTGGTCAGATACTCCCCTTACTGGTTGACTCTTAGAAAACATCACAAGGGTCTCTTAAGATGCAGTCATGTCATTAGTTTGAACACCAGGCAATTTAAATCTAAATTGATGTACCTTGCTCACCCAAGTCCAAAGCAAGTAGAATATGTGCAGATATCAGCATCAGATGTTGCATTTTCATAGTGATTAAAATTCATACGATATCTAAGTGAAAAACCTTATTTGAAAGCAAATTTGCCCATTTTGAATAATAAGCAGTCCCTACTTTCAGAAGATTTTATAAGACTAAACATATTTGCATCCCCAGAAGGAACCATTGCAGTAAAAAACAAAACAAAAAACCAAACCAATATATATATATAATAAAATCTCTATGTCCGTGGTAGCAACCCATTGACAATAAGACTGATCAAATTTAAGTTGTATAGCTTCTGTCAACATGTAGCTTGAGATGAGTAACAGTTTAGCATGAACAGTACAGAAA
>JANHFX010018611.1:0-23148 GCA_027560015.1 Chloroceryle amazona | reverse complement strand
GACCAGGCTGGATGGGGCTCTGAGCAACCTGCTCTAGTGGGAGGTGTCCCTGCCACTGGCAGGAGGGTTGGAACTAGGTGATCTTTAAGTTCCCCTCCAACACCAACGATTCTATAATTCTGTATTACCTTTAAAGGTATTAATGCTATCCAGCTGTGACAGCTGGTTTATCTTAAATAATTATAATTTCCATATTTAGAAAAAAAAAAAACATGAAACATGAAAAAAAATGATGCTACTATCATAAATTGCAGCTGCCTACTTTTTTCCTTTTGAAACCTGTGACTGATTTACAATCTAAAAGTTTTGAAGGGAACTCTATCAAAAAAAGTGTAACCTTTCAAATCTGAAATGTTAAGGTTTTATTTCCAAAGGTGAGACACATGTTTCTTCATCATTATACTTTGAATCACTTCCAATTGTAACAATTTTCATGTGGTCACCTATATATTCTTAACTAATGTGGAGGTTAAATTTGCTTTCCCTTTCCCTCCTCAATTTTTCCATTATTAACTGGAAAATTTATTTTTTCTACACTGTGTCTTATGAAATGCATAAATAGAATTTTAAATTTGGTAAGCTGTACTTATTCTCTATGTTAATCTTAAATCATATTTATGTTAATTAATTCTGACTCATTGTTCAGGTTCTTTAAATTGATCATAGCTGACTGTTAAATTCCCTTAGATCTACTTCCTTGACACCAGTTCTGATCCTGCTTTCTTTCATTGGTAGTATGCTGTAGAATGGCCAGATAAAGTTATTATTGAATCAGAACTCTTAAAAAAACTAAGCATTTTTGACTCAGAATAGGGCTAATCCAGTGTAATCATATACTCAGCATGAAATAAACCAACTTTACAGTCTTACTCCAAATCAGTTTTACTTTCCTCTTTATATACCTTTGACCTAGTTCCTACCTTTCCTGTTGCCTTTCTGCTATAAGATTATTCTTTGCCCTGTATACAGATTCACACATCACTGATTTCCTTCTGTTTGTTAATATGTAAAACAGCTGTCTCCTGGGTTTCGTTTTTCCTTGGATTCAGTACTCTTTGTTATTGTAAAATTCTTAACAAAATCATGAAAAGGACAGAAATGTCTAGTGTTGCCATAATTATTTCCCTCACACTTTTTATTCATGTTTAGTGAGTGATAATTAACAATGTTTAAATTATCAAGATAACTATGATCAGAATGAGTTGGATTATTAATACACCCTAAATATATTCTTCAGGTACTTGAAACAAGAACTAGGACTTTTACTAACCATGCCTGTCAGCCAAGGAACATATTTCCTGCTATTATCTACATATCTTATCCTGTATTAGGGTATGAAAGTGGACTAAAGGATTCTATGTTTGCTATTTTACTTAAGTATTAGTGATCATAAGGAATTTATACTACACTGTTCTCCAAAGCATTTTATGAGTGTTGCTTTCTAAGCTCAAAGTTATTGTCTTTCATGGCCAGATTGTGAATAGTAGAAAAATGTAACCCATCAAACAATGTCAGATGTGTCAAAAAAAAATTGATCTCCTGCAAAATTAGAAAGGCAGAGAGGCCTACTTGAATTCTGTTAAATTCTGCAATTTCTGCTTGGCGGGCTGGAATGGATGAGAAGTATTCAAGTTATAGCAAGAGCCACTAACTGCAGGCATCAGACACTTCACATGGAGATTATGTAGGAAAGGGTGGAAAGTTGTAGGATATTTGATTATTGACTTCAGATTCTGGGGAAAAAAAATAAAATTGGGAGACACAATTCAAAAGGAAAAAATCAGTAAAGCTACAGATGTGTATCCTAGGGTTTGGTACACTAAAGAAACAGAACCGAAGTTAAGAAAGGTTGAGGGAAAAAAAAAAAAAGAAAAGAAAAAAAAAAGATTTCTGTACATCCTACAAAATCATATTTGATATTGTAGTAAGAAAGCATTGGAAATGTATTTTCTCAGATAAAAAATAGATTGATGACATTTTAATTGTACTGGCTAGCTATGTATGAAAACAAAGCACAAGCACAAAATCAATGGTTATTTAATAAGCAGAAAACTCTTTTCTACCAAGAGGGGGAAAAAAAATTAACATAATTATTTAACATTTATTTATGCACTTTCACAATTTCTTCAGACACTGACAGAGAGTATCTAGACTCTATCTTTACTGTTTACTTATGAGTGGTCATACAAATCACACAGGGTTTTTCCCTACATGAAATACCACCTTTAATGGTATTTCAGTCTTCTTGCTAATAAGCACCTTTGAAATCCCTAGTAAAATGTCAGTCCACAAGCTACGTCCAAAGACACACAGGCACTGTGTCCTGCCCCTGGCATAGACCTCCATTTGTCTTGTGTTCAGTCTCTTCTGTCTACTTTGTTCTTTTATTATAGTGTTGAGAATAGGTCAACTGTTGATTGATCCATTTCTTGTGAACACTTCCATACAACTTCAAATATCCTCCAAGAACATTTTGCAGCTGCTTTCAATTGCTGTGTTTGTGCTGAGATGCCAAGCCCTGTATTCCATATAGACACTAAGGTAAAATAAATTACGTGTTTCCTTCTGTCCTCTGAGTTCCTTTTAGAAGACCAAAGTGAAATGGTGATATAGATACAGATATCAAAGCATTATAATCAATCTACTGATGTATCAAATCAGTATAGTATCATATTTCATACATAGATAACTTCATATGTTCTTGAATGTCTTTATAATAAAAATTGACATTTGTGCATATGTATCATCTACTATTTAATGAAAAAAAAAAGTAAAAAAAAAGTGTCACATGCTTACTAGGATAAAAGGAGGAAAACTGGAATCTAGTCGCATTTACTGGACAGTCTATATATATGAATTATAATTTTTAACTGCCAAGGTTTTCTGAGCAATGGGAGGGATCACACTTGCACATGTTGACAAAGAGTATCCCTTTCATTGTCTGCACTTTCTAAGCAAAACTATTTACTACATGGATGTTACAGGTAAATATTGAAAGATAATAACTAAAATATTTTACATACCATGCATCTCTGTATGATACGTAACTCTTTTTCTTTCTTTATGTATTCAATAGACTGTGAGCTATCTGAATTTCTACAGCAATGCTAAACCCTAAAACCAGTTTTAAGAGAATGATACTTAGTTTAGATATTCTGGACACAATTCTGATTTTTTTTTTTTTCCCAACATAAAAATTCTGGAGTAACATAAGTGAAGACAGAGAGGAAAATCAATTACAAAAAGAATGAGCACAACTGGCAATAACATTTTCTCTAAGACTATGCTTACAGTCAAGGTAGTATGGCTAACAAATAACTGCAGTGCAGGTAGACATATGAGCTTTTACTGGCAACTGTCAAAAAGGTTTATGTTTCACATTAATATGTTACTTAATTGCTAACAAAAGAAATAAATTAATAAAATGAAACATTGGTCCAATGAAGTGTATGGTTTCAAGTGTACATATATACATGTCTATAATCACACAAAACATGGGTTTTAAAAAAGTCAGTAATAGGTCAATTAGCTAGATCATCCCAGTGGCCTTTAAAGATCAGATAGTCATTATTCCTATTTTCTTTAATAAATGCTTGCAGTGATAGTGGTCATATAGCTTCTTTAGCAAATGTATTCTAATGCTTGAGTATTCTTACAGTCAGAAAAAAAAAACAAACAAACACAAAAAAACCCCAAACCAATCCTGACATAAATAGTGTTTGATGTAACGCAAGACTTTCTTCTTAGCCTATTTACAGGCAACATGAAGAAACGTGTTTATTGCCTTTCTCTTGGCAGGTATTTTCTATATATAAAAGCTGTTATATGATTTCCTTTCTTTGTCCTTTTTGTCTAGATACAGTAACTCAATTTTTTCAAGAACTTAGCTAGTTATTCTCTATCCTCATTTCATGCAGCTTATTATTTTCACATTACAAATGTCCTTGTAGAATTGCATCATTTTTTTTTTCTGACTGTTTCTCCATTTTTCTCAAAATTATCCTGAATTCAACTGCAACATGCTTAAAAGACTCCAGAAGGTTGATGTCATCTGTAAATTTGCCAGTGTACTTGCTGTTCTATCAGCCAGGTTGTTAATAAAACTGCTGAACATTATTAGAGCCATCACAGACTCCATGGAATTCTGCTCAGTCCATTTTTCAAGTTTCACAGGAAACATTTAAAAACTGTCCTTTTTGTACAATTTTACTACCAAGCTTTGCTCACCTGATTGGAATCCTTTAGGAAATATGCTGTAGGCACTATCAAAAGAATTGCAAAAATGAAGCTATACAGCATATCCTGCTTCACACCTGCAATTTCTACTTCTTCATCCTTTGAAAAAAAAATAACCAGAGTGTGAATAGTTCTTGATAAAGGAAAGTTAGTAGCTCTCTATTCTCCTGGTCATCTTAGGAATGATCAAAAAGTTTGATTATTTAGTTGTTTTTTTTTTCAGTCATAGGCACAGCACAAAGAACCAAAGCATACTTATATTAAATATATTATTATAACTTAACATTATAATGTATAACATTCTTGTAACTAAATATACATCTTCCAAGTATATATTTCAGTAATGTACTTCCAATAATAGAACATTCCTATAATATTTTGCTTTTTAAATATTTCCTTTTAATGATATACATCAGTTTCTGCAACCTAGCTAATCTTCCAGATTCCAACAGGTAAACATTAAGTATCATCTTATAAAGTAGCTTGTCAATACAATATGTCATATTTGACTCTTAAAGATATGTTGTTGATATTCTATAATTAGAATTTATACCACCAGAATTACAAATGCAACAAATTTACATAGTTTACATATTGTATCATTATATGTCATTATCTTCTATTTTTTGGTCTGTGTATAAGCTAGATAAAAAATAAATCCACTCAAATAAATAATCAATATGACATATATTTCACATACACAGCATATTCAGTTGCTCTTTGCAAAATGTACACTAACAAAGTTTAAATCTCCTTTAGAAAATCTGAAGTTTTTTCAAGTACATATTTGCAAACCAAACATTAAGATGGTTTTTAGTCTTTTTAAATGATTATTTTTTAAAACATATCAATTAATAATCTACTTCTGCATAATTTCTGGAGAACTAGGGTAAAATAATACATTAAAATATGCTGTGATGTAATTATTAGACAAAAGCATTAAAGCAAATATAGCTGTTGAAAGGTGTTGATGCACAGTTGATGTATTGTTTTCAAGACTAAGAACAGGTGCTTTTCTTTTGGAATTACTTTTGTGACTTAACTGGTTTTCACCTTATTACTGTAGCTTCTCCATACTGAACTGAAGTTACCAAATCGATATAATTATGTCTTTCATTTGAGGTGTGAATAAGTCTTTTATTTGAGATGAGGCAAGGATAGGAAGGGTAAGGATAATACAGGAATTTTTTACACTATAGTTTAATAAGATTATATTGCGCAATAAGTGACTAAGCAAGCAAACAGTAGAGATTTTATATAAATGACAATTCATTTAAGGTACTTTCCAAATAAGGAGTTAATTGAAATATTAGTTTCACTTTTATACCAAACAGTCATGCTGCATAAAACACTAAATCTCAGTCTTTGATATGAAAAATGTCATTCATCAAGTCTACTAAAGGTATTCCAATAGAATTTGCCATTGAAGTGAGAAAATCTTTGCAGACAAAGCTTAATTAGAGTTCAATCTGGCTAGCACTGTGAAAGACAACAAAAATGGCTTTTTTAAAATATGCTAACATCAAAGAGTAAAATCTGAGATAACATTGGTCTATTATTTGATGAATTCATATAATGGTGTGGGTTGGAAAGGACCTTTAAAGGTTGCCTAGTTCAACTCCCCTGCAGTGAGCAGGAACATAAATAGATCACCATCATAGTTTAACCTCAGCTGGCAACTACCATGAAGCCACTCGCTCACTGCTTCCCTACCCCCCCCCCATGCATGGTGGGATGGGAAGGAGAATTGGGGCAAAAAGGTGACACCCCATTGGTTGAGATAAAGACAATTTAATAGCACAATACAAAGAAAGAAGAAAAATCAGTAATAACAATAATACTAAGGAAATATTATGTAAAGCAAGTCATATAAACAACAAAGCTCTACCAGCACCCTGGATGAAGCTTTCCCTTCTCTGACCACATGCTGAAATTACATGCCCTTTCCCTGCGCCAGCCCTCTCCTTGTATAGTGGGCATGACATCAGTATGGTATCAAATATGCTATAGGCTGGTTTGGTTGTTTATCCTGTCTGTGGCTTCTCAAAACTGCCTGTAAACATTAACCCTATCCTAGCCAAACCAAGGACAATTGGGTTGCTCAGAGTCCCATCCAACCTGACCTTGAATGTTTCCAGGAATGGGGCACAACTACATCTGTGGACAACCCATGTCAGTGCTTCACCACCTTCATTGCAAGGTTGGTTACCTCATAGTTAGGGACATAGACAAATCAGAGACATTTAATACTTTCTTCATACTCATCTTCAAAACTGATAATGGGCCTTGCAAGCCCTCAGGCTCTATGTTGGAAGACCATGACTGGGGGCATGATAAACTTCCAGACAATGCTGAACATGTTCAACACTTGCTGCTTCAGCTGTATGTAAACAAATCTATGGGCCCTGGTGGGATTCATCTCGGTGTACTGAAAGAGTTGGCCAGTGTCATCATGGGACCTCTCACCATTATTTTTCAATGGTCTTGGGAGTCTGGAGAGGTCCCAGTTGACAGGAAACTGACAAAAGTTGTCTCAGTTTTCAAGAAAGGTAAGAAGGAAGACCTTGATAATTACAGGCCTCTCAGTCTCACATCAGTGCCTGGTAATATGACGGAGGAAGTTATTCTGGGAGTTCTTGAAAAATGCTTGAGAAATAACACAGTCCATTGGTCACAGCCAGCATGGGTTCAAATGTTCCAAGTCTCACTTTTGCATTTTCTTGAATGCTAATGCAGTCTTGTTAAATTAAACTCATGTCCACTAAATAATTCTACATGACTTTCTTCTTCTATTTTTGTTTTCTCACCAGTCCATTTTACCAACATATTTCTTAACATGCCAATAAAATAAAATCAGAAAAAAATGTAACTAAAATCATGTCTCACACTAAGTGTACAAACAGGAAACATTAATAAGAGTGTTAATTCTGCTGAACCTCTTCAGTCATGCAGATGTGATAAAATTTAAGATATGGAGAAGATAAAGAAAGTCTGAGGACTGTAAGGACTGGAATAGAGTGTAATGAAAGGCATTTTGCAAATTAGTTGGCTCCAGTCAGACAACTCTCATTATACAGAACTATTCATTGTGAGCCAAAGCATCATAATGTGTTCAAAAGACAATGCACTGGACTTAAAAAAGGAACATTTTAAGCACTTCATTGCTAAATATAGAGAACAGCTTGTTGATACTAAGTCATACAGGACTAATTTGGTCCTATCTTACAAGGCATCTGTATGAGGCATTAAATGCACTTTAAATGCTATTCAGAAGCCAGTGGAAAAAAGAAGTCTGGAGTTACAAGAGATCCTATTAACTCCCTTCTTACTGGTCAAAATATGTTATTGTCTGAGCATCACTTCAATTCCACTGTTCCTATGTACTTGACAGAACAGCTATAACCAAAATTAATGTACTATACTAGACACAGGTCTGTTGAAATAGAGTCTCTTCAACAGGAAAGAGACAACAATTGATTATTGTATGGTTAGGAATCTCATAAGAGGTGGTGACTAAACAGAATCATAGAATGGCTTGAGTTGGAAGGGACCTTTAAAAGTCATCTAGTCCAACACCTCTGCAGTGAGCAGGGACATATTTCACTACATCAAGTTGCTCAGCCCCCCCATCCAACCTGACCTTGAAGGTTTCCAGGGATGAGGAACTTCTCTGAGCAACCTATGCCAGTGTTTTGCCATCCTCACTATAAAAAATGTCTTCCTTATATCTAGTCTAAATCTACCCTCTTTAATTTAAAACTATCAGCCTTTGTCCTGTCACAACAGACCCTGCTAAAAGACTTCCCTCATCTTTCTTATATGTCCCTGTCCCGGTTTGAGTTGGAACAGAACAATTCTGGTTAGTGATTTTACTTTTCAGATCAGTTCTTCTAACTTACTGCATTTTCCAAAGTTAACAGCATGTTATAGTAGACAGTGTCTGCTTCTAGCGGTGATAATGCCTGATGTTTAGAGTTACTACCAAGAATTGGTGTGCAGCCCAAGGTCAGTGCTAGATCTTGTGTACCACATTGGGGGGTGCAGAAAGTAAAAAGCCACACCTGCAGGAAGGAGCAGACAGGACAGGTGATCCTAAACCAACTGATGAGGTATTACATCCCACATAAGTCGTATTCAGTATAAATCTGAGGGAACATGAGGATCAAGCTTATCTTCATCTCTTCTTCAGTGGATGGCATCTGAGGAGAACTCTGTTTTGCCTTTGATCCTGATCTGTGTGTTCCTGAATACAACACCAGAATCCAGCTCCTGAACCTGGTTCCTGTCTGCTGCTGAGGTCCAGCCTGGCCCCCCCATGCCCGCTCCACAGCATCAGTGGTGACAGTGACATAATTGTCCTTGGGAAGGGGTTTGGGTTCAATACTGGCTTTGTATATATCTGTATATATTCTGTTTTATTATTATTTTCATTAAAACTGTTTTAGCAGTCTTTTGTAATTGCTGTCTCTCTCCCTTATTACCTTTCTCTTCCCCTTTGGGGAGGGATAGGTGTCAGCAAAGAGCATCTGGTTTAGGTCTACCAGACTGCCCTGACCCTAAACCATGACAGCCCCCTTGATGTGTTGAAAGGCAGAAATGTGGTTTCCCCAGAGCCTTCTCTTCTCTAGGCTGAACAATACCAGCTCTCTCAGCCTGTCCTCCCCGCAGAGGAGTTCCAGCACTCTGATCATTTTTATGACCCTCCTCTGACCTTGCTCCAACAGGTTCATGTTTTTCCTCTGCTGAGGACTTTAGAGTTGGACACAGTACTCTGGGGGGGTCTCATAAGAATGGAGTAGAGCAGCAGCATCACCTCCCTCAACCTGCTTGCCACACTTCTTTTGATACAGACCAGGATATTGCTGGCTTTCTGGGCTGCAAGTACACATTGCTGGCTCATGTCCAGAATTTCATCCACAAGTATTCCCAAGTTCTTCTCTGAAGGACTGCTGTCAATCCCATCATCCCTCAGCCTGGATAATAAGTATAATTAGCCTGTTAGCATTTTTCCAAGTTCAATTTTTTGGCCAGTATTATTTAAGAATTTTATAAATGATCTGGATGAGAGGATCGAGGGCATTGTCAGTAAGTTTGCAGATGATACCAAATTGAGCAGGAATGTTGATCTGCTCGAGGGTAGGTAGGCTCTGCAGAGGCATCTGGACTGGATGGATTGATGGGCTGAGGTCAGTGGGATGATCTTTAATAATGACAAGTGCCAGGTCCTGCACTTGGGTCACAGCAACCCCCTGCAATGCTACAGGCTTGGGGAAGAGTGGCTGGAAAGCTGATTGGCAGTAAAGGACCTGGGGGTTATGGTGGACAGCCAGGTGAACATGAGCCAGCAGTGTGCCCAGGTGGCCAAGAAGGCCAATGGCATCCTGGCCTCTGTCAGAAATAGTGTGGCCAGCAGGACTAGGGGAGTGATCATTCTCCTTTACTCGGCACTGGTGAGGCCACAGCTTTATTATGTTCATTTTTGGGTGATGAAGTTTAAGAAAGACATTGAGGTGCTGCAGTGGTTCTAGAGAAAGGCAACAAAGTTGGTGAGGGGTCTGGAAAACATGTCTTATGAGGAGTGGGTCAGGGACCTGGGATTGTCTAGTTTGGAGAGGAGAAGGGTGAGGGAAGATCTTAAAGATTATCTAGTTCCAACTCTCCTGTCATGGAGAGGTACATCTCCCACTAGACCAGGTTGCTCAAAGCCTCACCTAGCCTTGTCTTAAATACTTCCAGGGATGAGACATCCACAACTTCTCTGGGAAACCCGTTCCATTGTCTCATCACCCTAGTAATAAAGGACTTCTTTCTAATGTCTAATCTAAATCTTTCGGTGAAAAAGTTTTTCCTAATGTCCAACCTATGTCTCCACTGACACAACTTCAGGCCATTTCTCTTGTCATCACTTTTTACCTGGGAGAAGAGACCAACCTCCACCTTGATACAACCTCCTTTCAGATATTTGCAGAGAGCGATGTCTCCTCCAAGCCTCCTTTTCTCTAGGCATAACAATCCCAGTTGCCTCATCCATTCCTGATAATACTTGTACTCTAGACCCTTCACCAGCTTTGTTGCCCTTTGCACATTCTCCAGCATCTCAGTGTCTTCCTTGTAGTGAGGGGCCCAAAACTGAACACAATACTCAAGGAGTACAGGGGCATGATCACTTCCGTAGTCCTGTTGGACACAGTGTTTCAATACAAGGCAGGATCATGCAACTAATCATAACTCCTTAGACCCAACTTTTCTGCCAGTTTTCAATCCACTTCACTGTGCCCTTATCTAACCTTAACTATTTAATTGGACACAATGTCAAAAGCCTTACTAAAGTCCAGTTTAACAACATTCATGGCTCTTATCCACCATGATAGTCATCAAGGCTATCAGGTGGATTAAGCTTGGCTTCCCTTTGTAAATGCATTCCAGGTCTTGTCCTCTTGTCCTTCATAGGTTTGGAAGTTATTTCCAGGACTAGCTGATCCATCACCTTCCCAGGGATTAAGGTGAGGCTGACAAACCTTTATTTCTGTAGATGTTCCTTGTCTCTCTTGAAGAGTGACAGGAATCACATTTTCTTTCTTCAAATTTTCAGGAACCTCTCCAACCTATCAAGACTTTTCAAAGATAATCAGGAGTGGCCTCAGTGACATGGTCCAACTTCCTCAGCGGTTTACAGTACATCCCATCAAGCCCCATGGACTTCAGTGCCTACTTTTTTTAAGTGCTCTCCAGCCTAATCCTCTTCTGCGAGATAAGTCTTCCTAACAAGTGTCATCTATCTATAAAAGTAATTAGTTTTTTCCATAAGTAATTAGTTGTAATTTAATTACTCAGACATAAACATTAACCACTGAATTATAAAAATCAGTTTAATTTTTCTAGAGAAAATGTACATAGCTTTGACAGTAACAGATTATTTTAATTTTTCAAAAATATGTTTGGAAATAAAAAAAATAGAAACATAAGATTTTTTTTTCTGTTTTTTAGATAAAATTAGTTTATACCGTAGTTATTAGATATGTGAAAAACTGTCATTATAAGTATAAATGTGATAGGCTATCATGTCATCTGAAGTCATCCTGAGGAGAAAAAAAGAAACACCACCAAGATATGCTTAAACCAGCTTTAAGTAGCTTCTTTGACAAACTCTTTAAAAGCAATCATATAAAAGATTATATCTAACTAAATTATGTCACATTTACATTTTACTATGAATTAGAAGTGACTGATAAGCACTAGCACGCACTAGACAGTGATAATCACTCATCTGAGCTTATCTTAAAACTGTATGATAGTCTTTTAATAACTAAAACAAAAATGTTCAATGATACATTCCTTTTAAAAATAAAAATGTTAGATTTAAAACATTTATAATGTACATAGCTGGAAAAATATTTGCACCCAATATTTTATATTTTAAGCAAATAACATTTTATTATAGAACTTTCTAAATTCTGAAAAGATATACCATTATTTCAGTGTGCCAGAAGTCTAAAAAGTGCATTGAAATGAATCTTTGGAGCATGTTCATTTCCTAGACACCATCAGTGAAGCTATTGGTTGAGCATGAAAGTTTCTTCAGATTTATATTACTTTAAGTTACAGTACACTTCAAGTGTACATATTTACAGATAATAATTCAATTCTAATTACCTCAATTACTCAACTCCTTTTATACAATTACAATTACAATATTTCTTTTTCTTCCTATGTTTTCATTTGACATTTAGAGCTCTGTAACACATGTTTGAGTTTACTGTTTTGAGCTTGTTGTTTGAGGGGAGGGTTTGTGGGCTTTTGGATTTTTTGGGGGTTGTTTTGTCTTATTATTGTTTTTGTTCCAGTATGCCTTGGATTCAATAGCTCTTTTTAAAGTAAAATTTGACTCACATGAGTATTTTACACAACATATTTCTAGTTGGAATACCTGGATTTTTAAACTCAACATTACTTCTCTTAGCAATCTTTGTTTGCATGAGATTATACTTTCAATAGTCATTATAAAACAATGACTTCCAAAGTTTTTGAGCAGGAATTCATTGAAACTGATGATATCTTGGTATATAATAAAGTTTTGGTTAAAAGTTAAGATGAAAACTTAAGTGGAATACAAGCATCAGCTAAAGAGAAATTCAGACACAATCTGCTTAACTTCTCATGACTTCAACAGCTAATCTTATGCAGTAGTCATCAGAAACAGGCAGATTTCATATATATATTCATATATTATAATAGACTGTGTATGTGTTCATTGGATTTGGTATCTGTTGTGGAATAGCCCCAGTTGGCAGCTAATCACCACATAGATACTCAGTCTTGCACAGAAGGCTGAGGGAGGGAATCAGAGGCATAAAAGAAAACTCATGGGTTGAGATAAAGACAGTTCAGTAGGGAATGCAAAAGCTGTATGCTCAAGACATCAAGGTGCTGGAGTGTGTCCAGAAAAGGGCAGCAAAGCTGGCAAAGCATCTTTAGAGTAAGTTTTATGAGGAGCAGATGAGGGAGCTGGAGTTGTTTACTCTGAAGAAAAGGACGCTGAGGGAAGACCTTATCACTCTCTACAACTAACTACCTGAATGGAGGTTGTAGAGAGTTGGGTGTTGGTCTCTTCTCACATGTCACAACTGATAGGAGAAGAGGAAATGGTATCAAGGTACGCCAGGGGAGGTTTAGGTTGGACATTAGGAAAAACTGCTATACCGAAAGAGTTATCAAAGACTGTAACAGGCTGCCCAAGGAAGTGGTTGAATGGTCATCCCTGGGTTTATCTAAAAGCCATCAAGATACAGTGCTCAAGGATGCAGTGCAGTAGTTGTCCTGGTAGAGTTAGATAATGGTTGGACTAGATGATCTTAAAGGTCTTTTCCAAGTATAGGAATTCTGTGTGATTCTGTGTGTGAAAACAAACTAGGGAATTCATTCACTACTTTCCATCACCAGTCAGTTCTTTAGTATCTCCAGGAAAACAAGGCTTCATTATGAATAGCGATTACTTGGGAAGACAACATCATAACTCTGAATATCCCTGCTTCTTCCTTCCCCCCCAAGCTTTTAATGCAGAGTATGACATTATATGGCATGGGATATTCCTTTGGTCAGTTGAGGTTGTCTGTCTCAGCCATGTTGCCTCCCACTTTCCTGTACAACCTCCACCTCCTTGCTTGTGATTTTGTGTGAGAAACAGAAAAGGCCTTGATGCTGTGCAAGCACTCTTCAGCAACAGCCAAGACATCTATGTGTTATCAACACTGTTTTAGTCAAATCCAAAACATAGCATTGAAAAAACTACTATGAAGAAAATTAACTGTCTTTGAGCTCAAACCAGTAGAATATCCTAAATCACTTTTGATTTGTAGCTCATTATTTACTTTTTATATTACTATTTAACAGTCATGGGAGATCAATGTAGTTTGGATCTGTAACAATAGCAGCATGAGAGCATACATCATCTAAACTCATTTCTAAAAGCAGAAATACTTGCTATTATTCTATATGCAGTATGAATCTGATAATTCCAATCCTTTTTAATAATTGCAAGGCAATCTGCTGCAGCAAATATTACTGAGACAAAAAACTTCCCCTTCAAGTAAAAGAATTAAAAGCCACTCAAAAAAACTAACACAACCTTCTTCAAAGACAGCTTACTTAAAACATTATTTCTGTCTCTGATGTTCATGCAGAGAAGCTCATGCAGGAGCAGATTTTTCTGTCAGAAGCTGTGCCCACTGGGGCACCCACACTGGATCCCCAGCCCATGGGAAGAATCCATATTGAAGCAGCTCTTGAAGGACAATATCTTGTAGGAGTAGCCCCACATTGGAGCAGGGGAAGAGTCTCTGCTCCACCGAATATCCAGTATAACACACTGGAGCCACTTCCTACAACTAGCAGATAGACAAGTAACT
Source organism: Chloroceryle amazona (assembly GCA_027560015.1). Classification (NCBI taxonomy): domain Eukaryota; kingdom Metazoa; phylum Chordata; class Aves; order Coraciiformes; family Cerylidae; genus Chloroceryle; species Chloroceryle amazona. The sequence goes on along the minus strand of JANHFX010018611.1, from coordinate 9,007 downwards.
AGCAGATGCTCTCTCTGCTCAAATGACCATCTTCTTGACTTCTTCTTTTCCAGACTCCAGAAAACACTTGGTGTGATGTTTTCCTACAGGAAATAGAAACAGTGGAATTAGGAAGCCATGGGAGCTGTATTTCTCAAGAAGAATATATTATGGAGAAACATAAAGACAGAAAGACATATACAAGACAAGAGGGGAAAAAATATGAAAAGCAAAATGAATATTAAAATAGGAATGGGGCCCAAGATGTCATGAGAAAAGCAAAATATTTTGTCACATATGTTTTATTCTCTGTTACAGAACAATTCTAACAGAGATATCAGTCAAGATTTTATATATGAAATTTCTTAAAGTTTTTGATAGAATACATGTAAAACATTAGAAAGACAACAATGCCCTCAGGCAAAACAGGCATCAGAAAGGATGAAGATTAAAAAAAAAAAAAATCAAAATCACACACATTTTTGTTGTGCAGTACTGGGCTCTGTTTCTGTATGAACTACGTTGATTCACTGCTATCTATGGCCAATTTCATGGTTCATTGTCCTTGCTAAAAGAAGACTGGTGCCAACTTCATTTTTCTATACAAAAGAACGGTCCATCCTTCCAAAGATAACAAATGGCCATTAGCCCTTACTGTGAGTACAAACACTAAAGACACTGGCAGGTGCACTGCTATGGAGCAATTAAAATCTGTTACAGTCACCCTCTAACAGTGTGGTCAGTATATTTATTATCACTGTCAATCCTAGGTCTCTTAAACAGATGATGAGCAGACTTAGCCTGAAAGCAAGCCAATGTTATTTTATAGTTTCTCCTCTGTCTGTTTCTTTTCTACTATTGCATCTGCTGCTACACAGTACATATTTTGGGATATAGGTAATGGTTGGTGTAGGGGTGGTGCAACAGTTGATTGTCTGAGGCAGGGTGACTAAAGCATAACTATTATTATCATAGAACAGAACTGTATGAGGAACAGGGTGTCTGAAAGCGGTTCAGATATATCAGGCAGAATTGAGGACCTTGGACTATTTTAAGAAATGTAAGAAGATGAAGACACTACTGATGCCTGGGAAATTATTTCTTCTTTCTCATTCTTTGAAGGAACATATAGAAAGCATTAAAGAATTTAGGTAAGAGAGTAGTACTACCACAGTGTGGACATGAGAGGTATAGGAACCTATCTCCACATACACATGTTCTTTCAATGAATAATCTGTTCCTTTCTGTGCAATTTGCATAGGAATTTCCAACATGACCAATTCCCTTTTGGAAGATATTCTGGTAGTTTCCTATACCCTAGAACGATTCTCAGGCAGTAGAAGATAGATAGTATCATGTCTTTCACCCTCCCATCTGTCATCTAATATCAAATAATTCATGTGCAAGGGACAAAACAAGTAACATATTACCTCAAAGAAGAAGGCAGAAGAGAAATGCCAGAGTTACATTTCTGTGGAGAGAGAAAAAAGTAAAGTTGTTGGTAAAAATAGAATAATGTTTCAATAATATCAGATTCTTACACATAAATTGTCTTAAAATCTTCGGTGTGTTAAGATTCCACAAAATTAGTTCACCCACTGCATCTTCTTGGTTTCTGAAAGAAACTGGTACTGGTTTCTTAGGTATATGTTAGAAGTGTTTTACTCAAATTAGCTTTTAAAGCTCAATCCACCTCTTTGGATAGGCTATTTTACAGTCTGAAAGGATGCCGTCTCTTCTGGAATGTTTCCTTATAATAATTTTATCTTTTGTTCAGTATTATCCAGCTTAGTTCAAAACAATCTCTGCTATTTCCTACTGTCATGTTTGTATCCTTACATTACAAGTCAGCCTTGTTTCATTAATTATACTGAGGTTTCACAGTGCAGGTTTTCTGGCATAATAAAATTGACCTTTATTCTGAAAATTCTCTGTGAAAAATAAGTAATTCTAAGACATGATAAAAAAAAAATTGGATTATTTCTTACAACATTTCTAGAAGTTAGTCAATAAATATTATTGTTATTTTATGAGAAGAAAACCTGAAACACAGAGGATCACACATATGTTGTGTTCATAACTTTATATAGGATGAACAAGACCAGAATCCGTCCCTAGGATATTCAGTTACTGACTCAAAGCAGTCAATGACATAGAAAAGTTGAGAATACTTATTCTGCATCTAATTCCTAGTCCATTTTACCATACTTCCTCTGAAATGACTCACCAGCAATAAAGCAATTTTTTGAAAGAAGTAGAAGAGACACCAGCAACCAGTGTTGCCTTGTATTTTTCTAAAATTGAATATTGGGGGTGGGGATGGTGTATGTTTCTTTTCAGATTTTGTTCTTATATATTCTCATTGCATAATGGAAAGTATAGCAAATGCAGTTGAAATCATCTTTGATTATTCTGAAATATTGTATGAGCTGACTCAAAGGAATTAAAGAATTTAAGTAGCATGGTTAGAGCTACACAATCTGTGTATGTGCTTTTATTATATTTCTGATCAAGGTGCTGAGGACAAGCACTTTTGTCTTGAACAATTGGTAGCTAGATGTGACAATTCAACAAAGACTAAATTATGCATATAGACAATGTCAGGAGAGGGCATTAAATTCATGAACGTCCAGACTACTCTTTTCAAAACAGAATGGGATTATTTGTTTGCAAACTAAGGAGTTTATAAACAATATTGTAGCACTGTAGAAATTCATAAAACTGTTTTGTTATTTTGTTGTTCCTAAAAATGAAAGTTTATATGTAGAGAGGTATTGAGGTAAAGCAGAAGAGGAAATGAAATAAGAATGATATTAAAATTTACATTTAAGTTCCAGAGAAGATGGCCACAGTGATGTGCTCCTTTGCCATATGGTGTTCCTCCTGCAAATTTAATCGTGTAGATCTTTATTGCTGATTTTTGTCTTTTGTTGCATTGCAAATTACAGTCTATGTCATATGCTTTATCTCACCAATAGATAGGTTAGATGCTGGAATGTCAAAAGTTGTCATTAAGCAAAATACTTTTACAAAAACAGCCTTATCAGAGCTCACAGGAGGGCTAGGCATATTCTTGATCATTTGTTACAATAAATTTTAACAGGCAGATCTCAAAGGCAACGGTTTCAGCCCAAACATACAAGAAATTCACACAGACCAAGGAAACATGACTCCTATACAAATCCAAGCACTTATTTTTAGTCTAATTAATGTATTATCAGGCCAATCAAAGAGTGAAACAAGGTGCAATTATGTCAGTACTTAAGGTCCAAATTCCTAATTTTTCTAGCTCATCCTAGGTAATAATATAGTTTAAACTTATATATACTTGGGTCCTAGGCTTGATGAAACTGGTTTTCTTCAGGAAGAAGAAGCCTATCATGTCCAAATCTTCCCAAGCAATTTTCCAGGAGTCTGATGCTAATCTTAATGCTTTCTTCTTCCTTATTTGGTTACATTGATGTAATTTTTATAATTTTTTGATAGCACAATCTGCTTACTCATTTTCTTCATTGGTTTGCAATTTGATATCATGTCTGAATTTACTATATATGTTATGTTTTACATGTTAGATATTTGTTCTTTGTAGTCTTTCTTATCTCTATAACAGATTTTATATCATTCCTCAAATCCAACTATTAAAAGATAACACTATCTTGTTTTGGGCCATTGCATGTTTTGTGCTGGTAGTTGCTGCTTATTTCTTAAAATCAATTAGTCAGAGCCATACCTAATATAAATCAACATTTTTCCAGTAGATTTGTTAGAGGTTAATAACAGTTGGAGATCTTCCCCAGTTACTGTACACTTAGACACATTTATTAGATTATGTAGTGCTTGTAAATAATTGATAGCAAAGTAATTGATGGCATATGGTAAACTGCTTTTTTTTTTTATGTTAAGAATAAACATGTGATCATATTCATCAGAATCTGAAGTTCATTTGGAAACTAAATTACTGAAAAAAATCCTGTAATTGACTTGATTAGCTGCTAGTTCTTAAACAAAACCAAACCAAGCCAAAACAAACAAAAACAACCAACAACCCAACAACAACAAACAAACCCAACCAAACGAAAAACAGGAAAAAAAAGAAAAAACACAAAAAATCTTTGAAGATTGCTTGGACAAAGTGGTAAAAAGAAAAAAAAAAACAAATAGCAGTGGGCATTACTTTTTGTATTATTCACTTACCTTTAAAATGAACTAAATACCAGATTAGGTTTTGTTGGACTTATAAATGAATTACTGTGACTGAGAGTCTATGATTTTTTTTTTTTTACTATCTTTGCTGAATGAGGAAATCTGACAAAATTTTTCATAAAGATCACATTTAAGTAATAAAACATAAAAATAGGTCCTTCAAAATTTATGTTAAAAAGTCTGGAATGAAAGTATTCTATCTGAAAGAGGTCTGCAGACTTCTGTGATTTCAGCAGCTATTTAACAATGTTGTGTACTTTATCCTGTCTCTGACTCCTGCTAAGAAGATGTACATTTGATTTGTTCCTATTAGACTCACGAAGAGTATAGGAAAAATGTCAAATTTACAAAGGTAAAATTCATTTAGTTGGGTACACAATCATTCATCTTAATTATGTGTGACAACTTCACCATTATATAATCAGTTTCCCAGAAGAGGAGAAACTCACATTCTGTCTCCTTTAGGAATCCTTCATTGAAGGAGATTTGTTATTTCAGTCCTCTGAGGAAGCCAATAGTGTAGTTGAAGCATCATGAAAAATAAATAATGGCTCATATTCATCAAGAACAGGGAAATACCAGACTGTCACACCTAATAAACATAACTCCTAACACTGTTTCTTGAAGGGTAGTAGAGTACAGCAGATAAGATTTTGAAGCAGGAGATGTATGAACTTTTAACAAAGGACAGATTTTTATACTTTTTCCGCCTGCATTGAAGTAAATAAGAGCTTGTCATTGAACTCAAAGAGGAACTATATTAGATGGGGGTGGGGTTTTTTTTGGTTGATTGTTTTTTTTGCCTGTAAGGGATATTTGTTTATATTATGCAAAGATGAAGAGACAATGAAACTACTAAAAAAATGGGGTTTATACTCTAAGCATCTTGACTGCATAGAATACTAGTTGCAAGCAAAAGAAGACACATTATTATATATGTAATTTAAAATTAAATATACCTCTACTCATTAAAAATTGAAACAAAAATAGACCCATTATTATTATTACAATCACTATTAATGTCACATTCTAGTACTTACACAAAGAATATTCCACTATTCACAAAAGATTAGACAAAACTAGTAGCCCAGATGCCATTTCAGAAGAGGCACTAAAGATGATCTATCTGTCTTTGAAATTATCTGTTCCATTCAAAGAATACAGTTAATAATACAGGAGTATACAAGAACTTAGTTTAAAAATCTACCAATCTTTGAAGGTTAGAAGTTCAAAAGAATATTTTAATTTTAGTAAATACTGTTACAGAGCTGCATATATAGGATTCATAAGCATCAGGCTACAAAGTCTCTGTAAAAGTAACATGTTCCTCAAAGCTTTTTCAACAAAAACAACATTAAGAAAAGTAGTAGCATTAGAGAATAAATTGGTTACATTTATGAACTGTCCTTACATTTATGTACTGTCCTCAGCTCAGAGGAGATCATTGCTGAATCTACATCTCACATAGACCACCCCAAACTACAACTCAAACTACAAGAAAAATATCTCCTGCCTTAATCTTTCCCTGATGAATATTTCTGCAGAATTAAAGTTTCTTTTAATTAAATTACTCAGGAAGATAAGTGTAAATGATCTGCAAACAATTTTGATTATCAAAAAATCGTGTGATTCTGAAATGACAAGAAGTTGAACCTAAATTTGCCTCAATATCTCATGAGTGTATTAACTATTCTTTCTGTCCTTTATATGTAAGCTCTTTGAGGTAAAGACTTCTATTGACATGTAAACAAAGTAGGCTTCATAGTTTGCTTTGAGGACAAAAATTTGTATTAGTATTGAGAATGATGATAATGCAGCTAAGAGAGAGGCTCTGAACAAATTCAGTGCCCTAATATAGACAACTGTAATCAGAGGGTTGGACTACACTTCCGTAACAACACTGGCATAGTAGTTGCCAACAAGCTTGTAACTGCTTCATTACCCATGCTTGACCCCTTGTGATGAATACACTGAGACATCGTCAAATGACAGATTCAGATGGCAAGGGAACAAGCAAAATAATGACTTTCTTGAATTAAATTTTTCATCAGAATTGTGATTACAAATAAAAATAAAAAATGTTACTGGGGGTTGAAAAAGCCAAAACTACATGCCAAATTCTGATCTAATGTCAATTCAGTTGCTTTGGCTTTCTAGTGATTTGAAATGTGATTTTTTTTTCTCAGACATATAGAAATATATTTTATTTTCTTCACATACGATCATTCTAGACAATAGCTCTATCACGATGTTCAAAACTTTATTTTTAAGGACAGGATCACTTCATGCACACTTACCTGTTTTTTTCCAAGTCAAAAGACTGTTTCTTTCAAGCAGTGCAAAACTAAATAGTTTTAAATAAATGTTATAATTTTTATTTCTTTATAAAATGGCCTAACTTACAAAGGAGGGATATTTTAATATTTCCCAAATTAAAAGAGATTTTTCCTGATGGTTAAAAAAAATATATTGAACTGAAATAATACTTTGATATTTTTGCTTGGTTTACTTATTTCAGTTTGACTATCAAACTGAAAATGTGTATTATTCCACCCTTTTCTAGTGGGCACTTGGTATTTCAATGACTACTGAGCAAAGTAACAGGAAATATATATTTCCTTTAAGCTGTTCAGGAAGATTAAAAAAAAACAAACGAAAAGCTAAAAACAAACAAGCAACACTCCCTCATCCCACCAAAAAAGTAAACAAATGAGCATATAACAGATATCAACTTGTGTTAAGATTTTGGTTGTGAAATACTTTAAAAGTTATGCACAGACAATGCTGATTTTTTTTTTAAGGCAAGTACACGTAAGTACATAAATTTGGAGCTGGAATCACAGAATCATAGAATGGTAGGAATTAGAAGGGACCTCTGGAGATCATCAAGTCCAACCCTCTGTCAGAGCAGGATCACCAAGGATGGGTTGCACATCTCTCAGCAGACTGTTCCAGTGCTCCAACACCTTCACAGAAAGAAGTTATTCCTCATGTTCCGGTGGAACTTCTGTGTTCTAGTTTGTACCTGTTGCCCCTTGTCCTATCACTGGGCACCACTGAAAACAGATTCCCATCCTCTTGACACCCACAATTTACATATTGATAAACATTGATAAGATTCCTTCTCAGCCCTCTCTTCTTCACGCTAAACAGCCCCAGGTCTCTTAGCCTTTCCTCATAAAAGAGATATTCCAGTCCTTTCATCACCTTATAGCCCTCCCTTGGATTCTCTTCAGTAGTTCCTTGTCTCTATTGAACTGGAGAGCTCAGAACTGGACACAGTACTCCAGGTGTGGCCTTAACAGAGCAGAATAGAGAGTGAGGAAATCCTGCCTAACCTGCTGGTCAGTCTTCTTAATACATCCCAGGATACCTTTGGCCTTCCTGGCCACAAGGGCACACTGCTGGCTCATGGTTAACCTGTTGTCCACCAGGACTACAAGGTCCTTCGCTGCAGAGCTGCTTTCCAGCATGTCAGCCCCTAACCTACACTGATGCATGGGGTTATTCCTCTCCAGGTGCAGGACTCTACACTTGTCCCTGTTAAATTTCATTAAGTTTACCTCTAGCCAACTCTCCAGCCTTTCCAGATCTCGATGGATTTCAGCACAGCCTTCCGGTGTATCAGCCACTCCTCCCAGTTTTATATCATCAGCAAACTTGCTGAGGGTACACTCTGTCCCTTCATCCAGGTCATTGATATGTTGAACAAAACTGGACCCAGTACCAATTCCTGGGGCATGCTTCTAGCTACAGGCTTCCAAATGGACTCTGTGCCCCTAATCATAATCCTCTGAACTCTATTGTTCATCCCATTCTTGATCCATCTCACAATCACTCATCTAAGTTATGCTTCCTGAGCTTCCTATGAGGATATTATGGGAGACAGTGTTAAAAGCTTTGCTAAATTCAATGTAGACAACATCCACTGCTCTCCCTTATCTGTCCAGTTAGTCACACCATCACAGAAGGCTATCAAATTAGCCAAGCATGATTTCCCCTTGGTGAATTCCATGCCAACTACTGATAACTTTCTTTTCCTCCATGTGTTTAGAAATGATCTCTAGAACGAGCTGCTCCATCACATTTGCAGGGATGAAGGTGAGACTGATTTGTCTGTAATTTTTTACCACTGTAGTACTTGAAGAAGCCCTTCTTGTTCTATGATACAGAGCTCCACCATCCATGATCCCTACAGGCAAGGCTACACCCAGCATTTACATTTTGAGGCTACTTCCACCTGTCTGTAAGCAGCCTCACTGACATCTTCCTGGTCTGGTGGTCTGTAGTAAACACCCACAAAAATGTTGCCCATATTAGCCTGCCCCTTAATTCTTTCAACATATTCTTCATCCCCTCTTAGGCAGACCTCAATACATTCTCACACATAAAGAGCAAATCCACCACCTTTCTTTGATGGTCTATCTTTCCTAAAAAGTACATAGCCGTTCACGACAACATTCCAGTTGTGCAAGATATTAAATGAAGGGATAAATGATCAGTTTTCATAGTGGAGAGAATTCATAGGGGAGGTCCACAACAATCTGTGCAAGATATGGTGATGTGAAATTTGACAACATTGAAATGACAGTTTTTCTGATGATACTATGTTGTTCATGATATGTGAATAAAATGGTAAGTACAAGGACTGTCTGTGAAGAATCACCAAAATAAACTTGGACTCCTTGTTGTGGTTTAGGGTCAGGGCAGCCCCTAAGACCCAACAGATGCTCTCTATTAACCCCCCTCCTCCCCAAAGGGGAAGAGAAAAGGAATAAGGGAGAGAGACTTAGTGATTAGAAAAAGGAAACTAGAACAGCTTTAA